>BGPR01004424.1:39046-68333 GCA_013235015.1 Araneus ventricosus | reverse complement strand
TGGGCCAAATTATTTGGCATGGAGCTACAATTTCGGTGTCAAGACTATTCAAGACTATCAGCAGGGTGATTCCCCCTCGACTTTCTTATATGCAAACACAATACGGCGCTTTATGTGTTCAGCTTCGTCGTATAGTGAAGGGAATCGAAACTGCATTTTTGGTCTCTTCCTATTGACAAACTGTGTCCAAATTTTGGCATGGAACTGCGATTTCGGTGTCAAGATTACATGACAAATTTCAATTATCTTCCTCTTTAAGTTTTTCCTACAGCGTGTTCACATATAGGGGAGACCGGAGTACAATGGACCACCCCTATTATTTATTTTATGTTTTTGAATGTTTTCTAATTTGGTACATTGCAGCCAGGTCTGTAGTACTGAAAATACTTTAAAACCATGTGCCTAACTGACAATTAAGCCATGTTATTCTTGGCTGGTGATTTGTAGTAGCCAAAAGTAAATATTTTCAGCCAAGCATATTTTCTTTTCTGGATTAAAGAATTTTTATTTAGAAAACATTACTGTGGTGTTGCTGTCTTTTTGAAATGAAGATACCAGATTTTAGAGAAATAATTATATTTTGACGTAGGCACATATAAGACAGACAACACTCATAAAAGATACAGTGCGGTACGTTGCACTTAGAAGTCAGAGCTATTCCAAAAATAACGACCACAACTAGGCCTAAACATCTCACCTCGCTTATGGAGGTCGCCACCCAAAATGACTCGTTTACAAAAAGCAACCCTACGCTAGCAAGGAGTTGCGCCAAGCATCCGATCCACCACCGCCAACGGTAGCCAAACCTTACAATTACTCTATACAATAAAAAGGTAAGATAATATATTATAATATTCAATGCAGCTGAAATAACTGAATATAAAATTTCTTATTTTTTTATCAGTTTGTTGTCAAAGTTTCACATGGGCTACAATGGACCACCCAAAACTGGTGTACAATGGACCATGGTTCATCCCCAGTTCTGTATCCCATATGCTTTTAAAAGTCAGACATTATATAAGAATAAGCAAACTGTTTTATTTTAATGGGTTAACTAACCATTGAATCATGTATTGTACACATTTTTAAGTGTAATCTATGTATTAACCCTAATTAGGCACTGAAAAATAGTAAACAAGATTTTACGTTACTTGGTTGAGATATTTTTTATTTTATAAACATTCAGTAAATTTTTATTTCTTATATTATAGCTATATTAAGAAAAAATTAAATAAAATAGTATGATTCTTCAAAATAAATGCACCTATTAGTTTGCTTCTATGCATATTATACATAAATGAAGTGTTAAATGCTGTAAAATTAATTTAAAATAGCGGATAGTCCTGTCCCATAAAAGTATTTCCATATATGACTAATCTCTTGTAAATGTTCAAGATATTATGATGAGTCTTCCGGAAGCAACAATTTCTCAAGAAATAAGGAGACTTTCAGTAACACAAATTTTTCAATGTGTCGTTTCCCAGCTTTAATATTTGTTAATCTTGCATCATATGTATGAACTGAAGCCATGAATAAGCAACTATGATACATTTTATATTTTGTGTTATTAAAAAATGTACTGTATTAATATATTTTTTTTAATTTCCTGGTGGTCCATAATACCCCATGCTCTGGACCATTGCACCCCGTCCTTGGGGTACAATGGTCCACCTTGTCACTAGTTACTAAAATATAAATATTAAAAAAAGTATAGGTAGTTATGGATTTAGAGTTATTGTATTATAAACCTTAATATGCAGAGAATATATATGCATTTTTTCAAGCAAAAAAATCAGTACTTTGAGAGTAAACATTCAAAATTTACAAAAGTGATACATTGTAGCCCGGTCTCCAATACATGGGCAGACAAACAGATAGATGGCTTAACTTTTAAAGGATTTGGTTCAAGGTTAAATATCCATAATTTTGCTGCAAATATTATATAAAGAAATTCCCTCATTTAGTTTGTTGCGTTTCTGAAATTTCGCGTTGATATACGCAGATCAACAAGTAGTTAACTCGTTGACGAATTTGATCCAAAATTTGATACAAATCTAATGTTTCTAATACTCTTTGACTCTAATAGTGTAATCAGTTAAAGTCTCGTAAAGCTCAGTTTTGTATATATTTTCAAACATTTTGAAGGAAGCGTATAGAATTTTCTTACATGTTAATGCATGAATATTCATAAGGTCCGAATATCTAAAGAGACAAAACAAACAATAATAGAAGCAATTTAATTGGTGTGCGCAAGGGCTGCATCACCTAAGAAAAAATTGCGAAGTACAAAGATATAAATCCGAATTAATGGAAGTTTTAATGGTGAAAGAGTTAAAAATACAAAAATAATAACAAACAACAATGAGGAGTAAGAATCCGGTGGATGACGTCATCAGAGGCCATTCATCCATGCAGATTCAAAGCCAGAATAGGTTTTCTATAGAGGAAAAAGACTTTAAGGTCTGAATTTAATATGAATTTTTCTCTAAGGCCTGAACCTATCCCGGAATATGTTGGAAAGAAAAGCATTTATCCACAACGAAAAAATTAAAAGTCTTTTAAACAAAGTATGAAAAGAAAGGTTTAAAATCTCTTACCTCTTACTAAAGCTGTAGAATGGAAGAAAAGAAAGAACGCCGTTACAAAAGCCAACTTAGTAAATAGGTGTGCTAGGTCACTAGATGGAGTTAAGTGCGCACATGACGTCATCCACCAGATTCTTATTCCTCATCGTTGTTTGTTATTATTTTTGTATTTTTAACTCTTTCACAATTAAAACTTCCCTTAATTCGTAATTACATCTTTGAATATTCATAAAGTATAGCAAGTCTATAAATTCCAGATTTCCTTTAAGAAAATTCATAGCTATTCAGTCAAATTCATTATCGATCGTTATTAAAATATTTACCTTCTGTCATTTCCTAAAAGCTGTATAGAAACGATAAAAAATTTGTCATCACATAAAACTTTATTTTACTTAATTTTTGTACAAATTATCAGCGAGCAACTAGAACTGAATATAATAGGAAATTTCCTATTCTTTAGGAATAAAATAATAAGTAGATATTGAAGATTTTTAGGTGTTATGGCTGCATTATAAAAGTACGAATATATGAATTTATTACTGAAATTATAATGAATATTTATTTCGTTAATTTTAGACAAATATTCCTTTTTCTTAGATGGTATTATTTTCTTGCTTCCTTTTTGAATTAAGTATTATGAAACATTTTACTCTGTTTTTTATACTATTACGGCATATATGTTTTTTTAATTAATTTTTCAGCTTACAATTGTTTCAGTTACATCGCAAGCTTCTTTTTTTAAAAGACATCTTCACCAAGGTAACGTATATTTAAAAAATTTTCACGGCTATAAAATATTATTGATTTTCCCTTCATAATACTTCGTCTTAGTTTTCTCTTTCCATTTCATATGTTTATCAAATGGTGTTTCCTCTTGATTTAACATAAAATTATCTGTAGACAATGAAGGGAACGGCCTTTCATCTACTGAAAGTTCTTGATTGATCTGATGTATTTAATTCAAATTATTATTATTTAAATTGTAATTATCAAAATTTAATCAAATTAATTGACAATTAAGTTCTAAAAATATTAAAATAGTGTATTATCAGCTGAAACACAAGAGTACAAAAATTTGAAAATTACAGCACATCGAGAAGTGAGTGAAAAATTGATTACAAAATTAAATCTTTACTCACATGAAACAAGTCGAGTTAAATAAAAGTAAGTAAATATAGCACATTAATTGGCAACGAAAACGCCTAACTTTCCAACAAAACAAGGATGTGTGACCACCAACGTCAGATTCAAGGTTTACCAGCTGATTTTCACAACGGAATTCTAGTGGAATAGGTTAGGTTAGGTTATATTAACGTCCCGCTTTGAAGCAACACGAGGGCTATTTAGGGACGGACCTCGTAATTTTGAACCGCGGTCAGATGACGAGGACGACACCTGAGCTGGCACCCCCCTCTCCAAACTTCCGCAAAACACCAACGGGAGGACGTTTGGCCACTACGTATGATTTAGCGTGCAACAGGCCCCATGAACGGCGGATCTTCAGTGGAATCGGGTTTCGAACCTGCGACCCTCCGGTCCCTAGGTCGAGACCTTACCACTAGGCCACCGCGGCCCTCCAGTGGAATAGGATTTGAAAATTAAAATATTTCTATCCTAAAACCGTGATCCTGCCACAGGCCTCCCTGACAACTCTAATGAATCATACTTAGCTACAAGAGGACTTATAACATGTGAGTGGTATGTATTTATAGGCATTATGGAACAATAAAAATAACTCCTCACAATTAAAAACTTCCGCCTTCAATGCCGACTTTCATTTCAAAGAACATCAATCACTGTTGTTTTCAAATTAAATTCTGTTTAAATATAGCCACTATATATGCAGGGTGATTCAGAATTCAAAGTCGAAATCTTAGGGGAAATAAGAAACAGTATAGCCAAACTCAGGGCAATACTTACTAGACAAACAAGAAAGAAGGTGCTGATCGCCAGCTCCGTAGATGCATTTCAGCTCTGGTCATTTCAAGTTCCGATTGCGTATGGAGAACATAAAACAGTTTACGAATGCTGAAATGGTTTACAAACATTTAATGTATAACAGATGACATGAACGGAGAGATAAAAGTATGATTGTATACGGAAAAGTACCCGAGCAGGCCTGTATCGCATCACCAAATGTTTGCGAATTTTCATCGGAATTATGGCGAATAAGGGACATTCTGGTACTCGAACAGGTCTGTAGCGCATCATCAAATGTTTGCGAATTTTCATCGGAATTATGGCGAATATGGGACATTCTGGTACCCGTACAGACTTGTAGCGCATCATCAAATGTTTGAAAGTTTTCATCGAAATTATAGCTAATATGGGACATTCTGCCGTTCGTACGTGTGCACTTGCTGTCAAAGAGTAAAGTATCGCCAAACAAATAGTTTTGAACCCTTATTGGCTCGTCATTTCTTCATCTTCGTATATCGTCTAGTGCATTCAAGTGACGTTTCCAGTGATACATTTGTTTGTGATTCTGGCTTGTTTTTTTTTTTTTTTGCTTTCACCTCCCCTACCAGTTTTAAAGGTGAATTTTAAATCATTCCTTATATTACGATCGTATTAAGAATTATTTAATTGGGTGTAATGGTATGCCGAATAACTTTCTCCCCACTGTTTACTTTAATTGCTATTGCTAATTATAATAATATAACATAATGATATATATATATATATAATTTTCCATTTTTATTTGTCTTGTGCTTTTAGAGGGGATGGCGGCAATTTTTAACGGTTTTCTTTTGTCGTTAGCAGAAAAAAGCACAAATTAATATCATGAGCCAGCTTCTCTTCCTGACGAGCGGCTCGCTATGATATTTTTCAATTTTATTTTGGTTTTTGTCTATTTTTGCCATAGTGTCTTGACTGTTTTTGAGTTTTTGTCTTGTGTTTCCAAGTTTGTTTTGATATATATAATATGATGATATAATTATGAAATCGTGGCAGTAAAGACAGGGAGATAATACATAATCTGATTGAATTTTCTCATCATAATGGATCATCTCTTCCTGCCTGTGACTTATATTCTGCCACTTCTGTATATTACGATCTCTTCCTGCAACTCCTCAACAACAGCAACAAAAATAATCTTCTCCCCCCATACCAGATCATGCAACCCCAAATACCAACGAACAGCAGCGCACTGAAGTACATCCATGCTTGGAGCCTTGAAATTAAACATTTTAATGCTTCTTACGACAGAAAAGCTTCACATTTGAAACAGTTCTGTGAACAGTTTTCAAGCAGGAACTTTTTAAGTGACACACCGATAAAATTTATAAGCATCTTGAATACCCATCAATGTGTTCAGTATAAATACTATAGTTTTTCGCAATGTACGCATAAAATGTGTAAACAAGTGTAGAGGGTAAAATCGCATTTAGGTGTTAAGGTATCCGAACACGTTGAAAAGTTGATTTTCGGCCAAAATTCCCATTTTTTTTTAATTTTTTATGATTTGGATAGTTCATTCATTTACCTTTCTAAAGCATATTTGCTTTTGTCGGTACGTTCATTAGAAGATGAGATATTGTTTTATAACAAACCGAAAACCGGAAGTGGGCGTTTAATTAACCGGAAGTTGTCATTTAAAGGACAGAATCCTGTCAAAAATTCTTTTAAACTGCATTTTTCAAGTTAATATGATGTAGATTTTTAGGAATTTTTTTAAAAGTTTAGATACTTAATTTAAGCGCGTGGCGAAACTAAAATTTGATTTTTCTCAAAACTATATGTTATGCATAATTTTCACACTTCAAACATGATAACTCAAGATATTATCATTCGATTGTTCTGAAATTTTGTGAACACTTTCTTCAAATGTGTCTCTAGTGAATGTACTAGAATAATGTATATTGTAACAATATTTTTTTAATTATGGTCTTTTATCTGAAAAATGACATGAAAAATATGTTGAAAATCTTATAATGATTGTTCGATTAGCTCTAAAATTTTTATTTATCCAAAGAATGTTAGATTCTAGTACAAGCACTAGTCCATAGTATGTAGTTTAATTTAGTATTAGTTTTATTTGAATTATTACAAAAGTTTGACCTCTAGCATGTTTGAAGTTCTGGGGAAATCCTCTAAAAAGCAGCAGAAATTCAAGTTTTTTGTAAATTTATAATAATTTATACTCAAAAATCGTACTCTAGTATTAATCTTTATTAAATTCGAATCTAAAAAACATATTTTGGTGTTTCTATTTCACAATTTTAAAAAAAGTGCTCCGAACGTGTTCGGATACCTTAAGTATGTATTTGCTATTGCTTAACGTTTTTGTAAGCTATCATGCCAGATCTGTAATATTTTTTAATGCAAAAAAAATATAAAAAACAGGTTCCTTACCTACACAACTGATTTATTAATCACCGATTTTGTTACCAGACGTAGGTTTATAAATTGGTGTTCTGTATGTAGCACATTCATTAAAATATAATTTCGATCGCTAGGCTGTGTTATATTTTATTGTGTTTTCTGTCTATCTGCATAACAGAGGAATGGATAATTTGTTTCCAAATTACCAAAAGACGTATTTTTTGAGAATATGCAATCGAATTATTTAATAAAAATTTTGGATTTTATCTGTCAGAAACAAAATAGGTAGTCAGATGTAAAAGACGACCTATTATTTTGTTTGTGTGCAAAAGGGCACTTCTACTGAAAACGCATGCCATATAAGCATAGAATTTATTTAAAATTCTTAAGCATGTACATTTCTGTATTTCCTTTTTAATTAAATAAATAGCTTTTTCCCAAGCATTTCTTATTTATTTATTTACGTATTTTCAGGTGTACTTCTGCTTAGGAAACGACCAATTTCCCCGTGTTTGAAATTAAATAAACAAACAAACAAACAGAGCTAACTAATTAAATTGGTCTTCTCTGAATTTTTTTCAAATGACTTCATGACGTAAAAATTCACTGCTTCGTGTTTTCTACCTTTTCCTGGAAGAGTTCAAGTAGTTTGTCATAAAAAAAGTTAATTTAGGTGCCCAAATTAACTCATTAAAATTCCACGATTGCAATGAATCATAAATTAAGCGCACGAGAAGTTTAAAAGAAGATAAATAACAGTGCACAGTAGCATGAAGTGATGTCTTTTTTTATGATACGTTGCTAAAAATATCCGAAACAGTTTTTTTAGCTCATTATTTGTCATCAACTTATGATGGAGCAGGTGAAAAAAAATTTCAATCATTTCTCATTATTGCTCTAACTCAGACTTTAATACTTTGAACTGTCGCTATAAAGCATATTAACTTTTCAATAAAAATATTTGTCCTTAGAAGAAAAATTGTCCTCATTTTAATGAAGTGATATTCAAAATATCCATTGTGAGATACAACCACACGACAAGAAATATTTCAACTGCTAGCAAAAAAAGGGAAATCGAATGTTTGTTACGATTTTAAATACCTTCAAAAGTTGAACGTGGGTCAAAAATTATGATTCATTTTCGTATATTAAATTTCATGAATTTAATGTATTAAATCTTTGTTTATATTTCAACAAAAGTTGTGTAAATCTATATAAATGAGTGTATGGAATACAAGAATAGAATTGTAAATTCAGTTATGACTTCAATCTTATGTTTAAATACTTTAATTAAAACAATTATCTGTTTATTAAAAATTTATTGAAAATCTTCTTCAAATGAAATATATAATCTGTAATTAATTTTATTACACAATTATAAAATACTGAAAATTATTTGAAAAAGGAAAAGTAGTAGTGATATAAAAATGTATTAATGCAAAGTTTAAAATATTATTCATAAAGTATCGTGAAGTACCCCAAATATAAAATAATTTACAATATTCAAATGTTCACTGGATTCTCCTGAAAATACGGTTTTTCGATTCAGATTGGATTAATTACATAGTATTTAGTTTACTTTCTTAAGTTTATTTATGATTTATAAAATAAGTTAGCTAGAGTTTCATCCTACATCTTCCTCATGTGTTGCAAATCCATTTTTTTTGCTTTTCCTCTACTTCAAATTACAACTTATAGAAGGACGAGACTCAAGTTTGTGTGTTGTGCTGCTGAAGAATCCAGTCAATTTTAGGAACCATTTTTATTAGGCTACGTTCCACAGCACAGAACATTAAAGTTACAACACACAAGACAAGACAGAGAACAACATCACGAGACAAGCACACAGACTAGAATGGCAGAGAGGCATCACGGGAAAAAGATGGCTCCAGTAGCGCCACCTACCATAGAAAGGAGAAGGCAGTTGATTGTAACCGCTACAAACTGATATTTGTAGTAATTTATAAAAGCTCCTGTGATGACATTAAAATGAAAGAAACACTGACATGAAAGTATTCATAATAAGATTTGTGGTTAATGAGCAGAAGAATTTAGATATCAGAAGATATTTATATTTTGTGTTGTAAAAAAAAATATTGTATTGAAACATACATCCATAAATGAACTTAAAGAAAACAGTTTTTAAAAGCACACTTTTATTACTGTACTAAATTCTCTTTTAGTTTAATTTTTTTCTACTTCTTAGTCTTCAATTTATAATTCATTCTTATAAATATTATGTAATTAGGAATTTTTCAAATTCACTACAAGGGGATGCCACTGCCATGAAATAAAAATTTAATTTAATTAGTCGATTAACCGTATCTGAGTACTTTAATGTGTATTAACATGTATAGAATGTCTTAACATAACATCGATAGCATACAAGTGTTCAAAATTTCAAAACAAGACAAGGAGACAAGGAAATGAGGGAAATAGATTGCATAATTCTATCTTTACAAACATGAAAAGAGATAAGTAAACTAAAAATGTGTCAAAATTTATTCCAATTATATCATTAATGTCTAGTTTTGAAGGTAATGCGAACAATTTTGGAACGGACATGTTTGTTTCCAACTTCGGTCAGAAGACAAGGACGACGTCTGAATGGCACTCCGCTCTTCAATCGTCCGGCTGTACAAGTACTAAATATTAGTACTGTGACGTACTGAAGTCAAGTTTCAACTTCACTTTAATTTTGTTATTATTCGCTCAACCAATAATAAATGGATTATAACAACTTGTTACAACAATTTTTTTAAGATCCGAGTCAGGTCATCAAAATCGGGAGACTCTTTGCCATTTCAGCGAGTTTCACAAGGTAAGATCAGTTTGGACCGCAGATCCACAGTTTCTGGAGGAACAAACAACAAGATCTATTGCCTATATTCATCTGTCTAGAATCACCCAAAACTCGCCTTCTTTAAAGAAGTCGCTTCTCTTCTTTTTTCTTCTGTGTGTGTACTTCATGTTTCTTGTCCCTGTTACATTTAGGCTGTACTTCTTATAATATACTTTTCTTTTCTTCTGTTTATTTTTTATAGTTTTATTTACTATTTTTTACATTTTATTTATTTTTCAGTTTTGCTTAATCTTATGTATGTTTATTTAATTATTATGTATATTTATTTATTTATTCTGTAAGTTTCTAATTATTTATTATGTTTTTGTTTGTATTTTAATGTATTTATACTGACATTTTTATTTTGTATTGTATGACTTGTATTACTTATATCGTTTTCCTTCCCTCCTACTTGTTACATGCTTTGCATCCTTTGGGTAAACAGAGTCGGCTTGTGGAACAAAAAAAAAAGAAATAATTTCACAGCTGTTGAGCCTCTCAACCATCGTATCTTGAGAACAATGGGCATATCAAAGAAATTTAACCATCTCTAATTCTGTATAAAACACTCGCAAACATGTTCACCGATCGACCAACAGGATTGTTAAGCAGTTATGTTCCACTAACTCTTGACTCACGAAATTCACTTGAACGTGTATCACATTCAAATATATCTTCGTTTACATGGGACTTCAATCCCCGATCCTGTGATACGAGCCGAGTCATCTATAAATCTTTAAAATAATTTGGCAAAACCATGAGACAGTCCCCCAGGCACCACCACTGGATTGATTTGGTCAATTTTTATTTCACATGAAAGATTATGACGTTTAGAATGTCTTCAGTGGTCGCCTGCTACCCTCCTTCCATTTTCCAGAGAATAGAAAAAAACACTACTTCATTATACATTCTGTATGGTGAAAAAACCTTCAACCCCGGTCCCAACAACTGTATTTATTTCGACAATTTTTACTTCATATGAAAGCTTATGTCCCTAGATATGTCAGAAATGGTCTCCTACCACACACCATTGTCGAGATATATTGCAAAATAAAACTTCGGAAGAGTCCCTCAGCTTCTATAACCGAAAAATAATATTCAATCGTTAAAAATGAGGTTTCGTTATTGCTTCAACTCACAATTATTAGATCGATAATTCTCTGTGTTGTCTCGGGAATTGACTCATACCATTAAAGGCATAACACGATCCACCCATGCGAATCAGCTGTCTCGGACGTTGTCACTTATCCAATTTGCATCAAAATCTTGTTGTGACGGTGATATCGAACATTAAAATATTGACCCGAGCCTTTTCAGAACATTTGAAAATCATTCTCCGCTTGCTTTTAAGCTCTTGTCTCGGTGAGCCGTATATATACGTCAGGAGATGGACTCTTCGGTGCTGCGTATTCCGTGTATATCCGTCATGTTCATATGCAGTGTATTTGCACTGGGTATGACGGAATATTTCGTCGCACAGTTTCTGCTGAATAATTGGGTTGAATAACAAATAATGAAATTTTTAAAATAATATTTAAAAAACTGCATTTTTTTTATTCATGTACCTAAAATTTGAAAATAATTTTTAAACAAATATCAAAATCAACAAAAAAATCAATTTAACTCTGTCGATATGGGACTGTCCCATACGTCCCTTCAAGCAAAAGACGATAGCCGTCCGAATGTCACTCTGAAATTTCCACCCCCTTTCGTTAAGTGTGATTGATTTCACACCCGCGGCGCGTGTTTTCTTCGTTAGAGTGGCTCTCCCAGATGTGTTTGGGGAAGAGGGGAGTTTTCTTACAATTCGGACAATGCCAGCTGTAATTGTGGTTTTTGAGGAGGGAAGTGAATTTCCCTTATCTTTGATAGATGGGCTCGGACGATCCCGTATTTTGAGGTCCCTTTATTTCAACGGCCTTAGGAATCAGAGGGTTAAACAAAAGTCAAAATCAACAAAAAAAAATCAATTTAAACGAAAATCAAAATCAACAAAAAAAATCAATTTAAACATAAATCAAAAGTCAAAACAAATTTATTAAAACAAGACGTGATGACAGAAGTACTCCAAATAAATTGGAAATCGAGTTATGTTTTTCAAATTTTTAATGAACATTTAGGGATTTTGTTTCTTATGGTATTCATTGCGGCTCCATTTCTTCATCGTATAGTTTTCAGCGTCTCGCGATTTACGAATTTGTTTTTACTTCCAGATTTCCAATATAAAAATCTATTTTCTACTTTTAGTGCACTAATAAAAGCATATTTTTATTATTATTCCCTTTTAGCGTTTTATATATTTCTAAATTCATCAATATAAATATTGTAGATTTATATGATCAACTATTTTCAGATTTAAGATCAGATGGGGCTTTTCACATGGAATCAGAATCTAATTAAAAGTAATGATTTACTGTAATTAAACTCCGAAAATTTTACTTAACTTTTATCGGAAAAACTAAACAGTACAAAATTTCAGAACTCTAGTTCATCAATAGATTAAAAAATTCCATATAATTTACATATATGAGATTTTAAGTTAAATAAAAGCATGTAAGAATTTGGCCTTTGGGTGCAATAATTAATTCTCTGACTGCGTATCCCACTATTTCCGTGGGTTGGAAGTAAGTCTGTTTTCTGCTATATCCTGCGATTCACAGACAACTGTATTTATTTAGTACTTTCATAGTATAGGATCACTAATAAAGATTTACACTAATAAAGCTTTGCATATAAATAACAACACTTGACATGAACACATTTGCAAACAAGTTTGCTTTCTGCTATATCCTGCGATTCACAGACAACTGTATTTATTTAGCACTTTCATAGTATTGGATCACTAATAAAGCTTTGCATATAAATAACAACACTTGACATGAACGCATTTGCAAACAAGTTTGTTTTCTGCTATATCCTGCGATTCACAGACAACTGTATTTATTTAGCACTTTCATAGTATTGGATCACTAATAAAGCTTTGCATATAAATAACACTTGACTTGAACACATTTGCAAACGTTGCATCTAAATGGTGATTTAAAATAAATACTGTCAAAGGGTTAACTATGGACAAAACTAGACAAATTTAAATATATTCAGATGACTAGTTCAATCAGACCTTTCATTAGTAGGACGTTCACTTTTCAACTTTAATTGTGGTGCACTGTTATGTGACAAAAGTTGTGTAGATTTATTGTGAGTTTAGGAACATGTTCGTGTGCTACCTCCCAATAATAATGTTAATTTTTATATTACTATTGAAACAGGTTCCATGTGTTAAATCTATTTTTGTCACCGATTTATATATATTTTAGAGCCATCATTATCATGCATCCGTAGGGAACCAAAATGGATTTACCGGCAGTACCTTCATTTTTGAGATTCATATTTCTATTGGATCTCGCAGAATATGTGTATAATAGATCAAGGCAAAGATATATCACAACTAATGAAACTTAAGAAGCTTAAAGTGATCGAATGTGCCATTTTTTGCCGTGGACATATCACTATTTTACAAATAATAGGGCGTTCTATAAATAAAGAAAGTAGTTAGACGCATTCCATGCGTGCGCATTATGTTTTTATCACTATTGTTTAGCAATGGATTCGGAAACCCTCCGCGCTTTTGCGCATGCGCCGGGCGGAGTTATTTTCATCAAAATAGGGGGGAATGGAAGGATGATGTTTACATTTTACTGAGCGTGATCTAACAAAGAACTCCGGAAATGCGCTCATACGATTCATTGCCTGACACCCCTTTCCGGTATAAAATCGTCCAAAAGTGGTAGTCTCGGAATCCGTTGCTGAACAGTAGTTATAGACTGAGCGAGTATAAGGAGGATGTACGTTCTGCAAGTTAGCTCGTCACTAGATCACCCCTTCAGCTAATCATAGTGAAACCAGCGAGGAAAAAACGTTGGTTCAATTTTTCCTACTTACAGAATTAAAAGAATGAAAGATGCTCATATCATTTGGTAGAATCGGTCCTTGAATCCACGGCACTGGCACTAGTCCAGCTCGACCTCTTTTACTTTTGACGCTAGTTCATGTTAGATCACTAACCGCCTTTGGCGACTAGCTTGTTCGTTGCGATAATTGCGTGAAAAAAATTTCACTAAAATCTTTTATGCATAATGGTTAATCTCTTAACGATTCCCTTATAAAGTATTATTAAATTTCCAATTTCGGTTGGCATGAAACACGTTTTATTTCAGTAGCCTTACATCTGTTCTGTTCATTGTGCTATGCAAATGCCCAATTCTCTGTGTCTTCTCACTAAAATGTGAGTTGTAATTTGAAACGAGAAAGGATTCAACTTCCTAATAAATCATTTGCTTAGTTGAAACATGCTCGTAAAATATATAAAGATAATAAGTAAAATTATTCAGCATCGGACATACCGAATATATTTCCTAACTTTTGTAATTCCTTAGAGAATTTTTGTTTACTAATTCAATAAAAAATTTAGAGCATTACTTTGAGAAAGCAAAACTTTATGATTAAAGAGCGATAATATATTTTTATACATCCAATTATATTATAGAAAAGAACAGTATTGCTTAGAAATGTACAAACTATGAACAAATTTTCGTCATTGTTGTGCTTTAAGACCACGCTTTTTTTTAAAAAATCTTCTCAATTTGCAAAAGAATAAACCAGATCTTCATACCTTGGCTATCAGCACTTTGAGGAAAACCCAGGATAAAATATTTATAGCAACAATAAAATGATTTTAATTTCATTACAACAATAAAAAGTATTTTTAAATATATAAAAAAATTATAATTTTTTTAAATTAAAGAAAAAGTGCACGACAACTAAATTGATATCATAGAACTGATAATTTCATTTAAATTTTCGGAATGTGTAAAAATCATTTTTGAGTTATTATATTTTTGGAGTTGCCAAGGAATAACTCCAAAATTTCATTTAATTTTTACTAATTAAAATTTTAATTAAAATGACAAAAATTAGCTCACAGGTGCACATTCCCACCCTCAAAAGTATGTTTGTGCCGAATTCCCTAGCTCTAGATAAATAGGTCTGCTTTGTAGAAAACAAAAACACCCACAGACAAATTACATTCAGATTTATTATTAGTTAGAATTATTATTATTACGAAGTGGAATAAAAGCTTATCAATTGAAAGGGTGCCAAAATTTGTAATCTGTTATGTCCCAAGAGTTGTCCTATAAAGTGTTTCTCCTTTCAACATATTTTATTCTCAACTAATACGAAGCCTACAGCGAGGAATAAGTTTTCAGAGGATAGGATTTTTTTATCGACTTCTGATAGCATATTCAGCGTACGTTAACACACATTGTGTGCTTAAAAGTTAAGTTAAAATAAAAACTACAACATCATACATATTGTGATATGGATGCGCAAAGCCTCGTCCATATCAATAAACTTTCTTGGCTATTTTATGCACATACTTCGCTGGGCATTTGATTTCAGGGACCCAATAAAAGGCTTAACCATTTGTTTGGGGGTCGAGGGGGGAATTGAATGTGAAGTTTCGAACGCGTTCACTGGTTTTTTATTATTTCTTAGATTGCATAAACTTGCTTTTGTGCTTCTATCTTCTGCTTGGGCGTTTCAGTTCATTATTCCGAAATGCTCTTGGCACCGAGTTATTTTTCTCGCGCATCGTCAAGCAGAATCAGCATTTCTTCATTATGTTATCTCGAGAATATCCCCTCCAGAGCTTTCTAGACATCCGCTGACTCAGCTGCGAAGATACCGCAATCCTTTCTCTCTGGGCAGTTTCTTTCGATCACTTTTTTTACTTGTGTATTCATCTGCCGAACGTGACTTTTAAATAGCCTCATCTCTTTAAGGTATCATAAGTGACGAAACAATGGCTTGCAGATATGATAAAAAAAATTGGAGAACTAGCTTGTAAAAAATTTTTGTAAAAATGTTGTAATCTCTTTGCCCATGATGAAACTTCAAGGAGGTTTTATCATTTACTTGCTTGAGGTATTTAACTGGATATGAATAATCCGAAAAAAATATTCAAGTTAAAGATTCAGAATGATATCCAGTTTCTCTAAGGGAATTTAAATCTTTACGCATCAACGTGATGCTACCGCTATTGTGAATAGGGTTGGCGCCAGGGCCCTCTGTCGGGTATGGTGTGTTCCCCTTTCGGAGAGAATATTTTCACCCCTTGCACGCAACGGATTATTCAGATAGTAGATAAATAAAGATCTGCCGAAAATTTGAGACGTTACACCCCTCCCATGTACAGCAGGTCAAGCTCCCCTGTCAGGTAGACCCTGCTCCCCGTCGGGCGAACTTATTGTGAAGCTGGAAAAAAGCGTATTATTAGACGAGTAAGTCTTAATTATTGCTAAGAGAGAAAACCAGCGAAAGCGTTCTCTCCGACTCTCTCCTACACTTAAATAACACGATATGTTTTGTGTTTAGCTTCGCAGTATAGTGAAAAAAAAATCAAGTACGTATTTTGGACCTCTTCCGTTTGACGAAATACCACCAAAATTTAAAACGTATATAAAATCTTTGCTTGAAGTCTACTTACCAAATTCTATTATATAGCTTGCGTTTTGCCGAATTCGCGTTGCGTTGCCAAATTCCATATACATATCGCGATAACTCAAATAAAGAGTTAACGCCTGCACATATACTCGAACAGATAGATTGACCGACGGTCAACTCGCTGACGATTTTGGTACATAATTTGATACAGATCTATTTTGATACAATTCTAATAGCATACCCATTCTTTATTCATTTCTGAAAATACTTTTTCATATAATTGAAATTACAAAGCAGACTTGCAATTTATTAACTACATTTTTTTCTTTCGAGATTAAGACGTTTTTAGGGGACACTTCGTTTCGAATTTTTAAAAATATATATTGATTTTGCAATTAAATTTTTAAAAAACATTTGCACATTTGTTTAGATATACTTTGTGTTGTTTTTTGTTGTGCTTCCCCTCGAATTGCTTTGTATTTGAATTTCCATTTCTCTATCGGTATTTATGCAAGTCTGTTTGATGTATAGCATATATAAATATTTCTGTTGATTGTATTTTAATTATCCATATATTTTGTATTTAATATATGTATATGTTACCATGAAAGACCGAAATTTGGAGGATGTCAAATTTCACCGGTGAATGTCAACATTCACATAGTCGCTTGGTGTATGTCCAAAATATTTGCCAAATATCCTTATTTCTCACTTACACCGGCAAATGTCGACATTCACCATGCACTAATGGTGAGTGTTGAATATGTCGGAGGTTTGCATTTTCTTCTCCGTGTTTCAGGCGCGATAAAACGTCACAAGGGTGACGTAATTTTTTCGCCTCTCTTGCTGAGAGGAGTGACCTATCATGGTGAGGAGAGGGGTTCGTCACTCTGTAGAGGAGTTTTAACTGTGGGACTAACCCCGGAGAATTTAAATGCCGTGGTGGATTTAAAAGGCAGCCCGGGATTTTTTTTTTGGACATACAGCTTTAGATTCTAGCGAGAGAAGAAGGGCTGCTGCCTCTCTGCAGACCTCGGCTTCTCCTTTCGACCTCCACCAGAGCATATCTGTGCTTGTCGACATACGCCGGTGATGGCCCGAATGCACAAGAATATAATCAAATATTCGGTCTTTCACCGACGTATTTGGTATGTGTCGACTTTCACCGGTGAAAGTCGACATTCTCCAACTTCGGTCTTTTCACAGTAACATATACACAATACAACACTTCTTTTGCAGTCTTTCTCGGCGACCGATAAAATTCTTCATACCCTGTTGGCGAGTGGGTCGATGTCGGTTATAAATAAATGAAAGCAAAACCATACGCCCCAACGTATTGCGCAGAAACTTCAAATTACGCTTAGTAGAAAGGATAATTATTTTTCAGTTTTTACAATCATATACAAATTATAGTTCTCCTATGAGAATATGGGCGGAAAATTTGCGAATAAACACAAAAATCGCCTGAATTTACCACTTAACGTGAAATAAATTTTAAAAAACTAATTTGAATTTTAAAATAAATTTTACGGCATTAGCACACACTTGTAATTATGCATCACTATGCCAGATTTGATCCCGATATGTCAAACGGTCTGGGGGTGTATATCGAAGGTAGAAACACACACACACACACAAACAAGAACTTTTATATACATAGATTTATGGTTTTGACATTTTAAAACGCTGTGACTGACGGGTTTCGTTCTTTCGAATTAAAAAAAAATTATGTATTGTATAGCAATGGATTCGGAAACCCTCCGCGCTTTTGCTCATGCGCCAGGCGGAGTTATTTCCATCAAAATAGGGGGAAAGGGAACAATGGAAGGGTGATGTTTACATTTTATTGAGCGTGATCTAACAAATAACTCTGGGCATGCCATCATACGATTCATTGCCTGACACCCCTTTCCGGAGTAAAATCGTCCAAAAGTGGTAGTCTCGGAATCTGTTGCTGAACAGTACTTCTGATCTAGACTATTTAGTAAACAAGCGAACATTTTTGAATGGAGGCTAGCACAAAGATACTGGGTGAAGTTCACAGCCATACGAGAAACATTTCATAAAAGAAAACAATATTCTTTCGAGGAGTATTTATTTATTTTTAACGCTATTAGTTTGGGAAAAGAAATAGTTCTTTCTAAAAAATATTATGTTGACAGGTTTTATAATTTTTGTAGAAAAGAGTCAATGCCCAAATTTATTTATTTTGAAATCTTGTCATATTTTACTTCAAAACAGTGAGATCAATAAAAATAAAACCTAATGACGGGACGTAAAGAAAAACTGATAAACTAACGTAAAAGGTTTGCGAAAAAATCTCTTAACCATTATTAAACTAAAAACCACTAAATCAGCTTTTCCACAAAATGAGAAAAATGAGTATTGACCTTTTATCAAGCAAGGTAGAGAATTATAATTTTAAAAACATAGATTGTTTAGACAATAACAAAAAAAGACTTGCGTCAAAAATATTTAATACTAATAATGTAAGACATTGGCTAGTAAAATTGAAAAAAACGCTCATCTTTTGGCAGCTCCTATAATATAATGCTTTGTTTACAATATTTAACTCATTTAACGAAAACTTCACACTGCTTCAATTAATATGGGTATTTTTAAAGACTTACATTCTTTAAGAATTCTTTTTTTATTTTCTTAATATTATTTCACTGCAATGAAATTTGTATAGTAACTTCTAAGCACACACATACCAAAAAAGATTAAGTAATTGTATTAAGGATGTGAATTTAAATTAACTTTAAATTCATTAATTCGTTTTTTGACTAATATTTTTAACTTGTGTCGCCATCTTTGTCGATTACATTTTTAATATACTTTTGATGGGGTTTTTATAAATTTTGATTGGTTCAATTAGTAGCTCTTAAATTCTATGTGCTTTTTCATATTAGTAAAGGAAATATTCTAGCGATGAATCGCAACTACATCAACCCACATTCATCACTAAAAAACTTCCCATCCATTGGCGAAATCTTTTGTTATATTTCTCCAAATGGAAGAAATGAGACTGAAATTTGTTTCTTTTATTCATCAAATTATGCAAACATGCAAAAAATATCGAAGAAATGCAAGGAACTCCAAATACTCTCAGTTCAGAGAGTTGATTAAAAGCTAATAAATAAATAAATAATGTATATTAATAAAATATACAAATTTTAATTAAAGACTCATTTTCGAAGCTCCAATAACGAAATGTTGCAGAAATGTTTCTACGTAGTTTGCGAGATTCAAATATTAAAACTTAGTATGTGGAACGAATCTGATCGAAAATTCTAATGAGTTTCTGCAGAAACGTGACATGGGATATTCACCTTATTGTAACAAATTTTGAAATCCAGTATGAAGGGAAAGCAATTTCAATTCCAGTGCACTTAAAACACATAAAAAATAATATTTTTCTCATTTTCTTGAAAATGTATGATCACGCAAAGAAAATAAAAGCCCTCAGTTCCTTAATTAGCCATTTTCATGTTGGCGGACAGAAATAATAAATGGTAAATATTTCACCTTGTATATATTAAAATATTCGTGGATGAATATGGGGTTATGCGAGTTGCACCGTGTTTTTCCTTGATTTATAATTTATTTTGTTCAAAAATGAAATCTGAATACTGGTTTTAACTTGTTTACGAGTTAAGATAGATAGTAAAAAGTTATTTTGTTTCAGCAACTTTACAGTTGGTCGAAATATGTATTATTCAATATTTTTTTCAGAAATCTTTTAAAATTAGTGGGAAAATTGGCATATTCTTTCTTTAACATGTGTTTTACCTAATATCCTCATCATTTTCTTTAAAATAGTCGAAATTTTCTGATGCAGTCAAGAAAACCTGTTGATAGAGTTAATTCAAATTGACTGGCAATTTGTAGAAAGTTACGAGCTGTCGCACCATCTGCCGCTGACATAGTACATTTTTTCTACGCGGCATAAGCTTTATGACATTAAAGAGTTGTTTCAATACATAGAATATCGATTATTGATTCTTAACACGTTGCCGTACACTTTTAGCTCTTGCACATAATTTTTCTATGGAAAACTGCACAGCTACTGCCATCGTTTGCGACAACGTGTGACACTAAAATATATTCAAATACTTTTCAAGACATTACGATCATATTCAAGACTTTACATCTTAGTGTCTTGATACATTTCGTAAATTGCCCCTTATTATGAATTTTATCGTCATTGACTATAGAAATTTGCGAGATGCAATCCTACTTGCTAAGTGTATCTTGCCAAGTTTTTAAGCCAACATTACTCAAGATATTACAATTGTGACAATCGCATTTTGTCTCGCCTTCCTGCCGGTGGATGGCGCTACAAGGATTTTTCGCAATGAGAAGGAAGATAGAGTGACTTGACTGTTCGCGCGAGGACGGTCGCTTTTCCCTCTCACGGGGACAATGATACCTAGGTGCTCCAAGGTCGCTTTAAGTATGCTTACTTTTTATCATGAATCCCTGGATCATGAACTTGTCTCATTATGCTGGACAAAGTGGAAATTGTCAACAACTCGAGATAAATATGAAGTGTGACATCTTCTATTGATTAAAACGACTTTGGAATGTGTACGGAGGAAGTCTGACTTAACTCCCATATATTGGATATATTGCCTACCTGGAAAACTTTCAAGGGCAACTGGCTCACATTTATGTTTCTCTTGGCGGAAAATCGAGAGAAAACCTCCTGCACCCAACCAGGCCACAGATGACTATTCGTTGTTCCAGCTCCCATCGGTCTACCAGTTACTTGGCACCTTAAGAATTTCAGAAAATCCATGAAAATATCGGTTTTCCAATTTTGAGTGGAAAATTATCCTTGAACCTTTGACTTAATAATCTGAAAGTTTCAAAACAATCAGACAAATATTTAGTGAGATATGAAGTTGTTTTTTCTAACACGTTATCACGTGCCACGCCCTCTTCCAATGTTTGAATCATGCATATTTCACGTGCAAGTTGCAGAGCCACCTAATTTTTCCATGAAAGCAAAGCAAGACAGTTGTTTCAAACAGTAGCGGTTTATTCTTTGTTTACTGTTTTTGCTTCTTATCATGTATTAAGCACATCATCATCACTGCTTTCGCTTCTCTTTTTGTTTGAATTTCTCACTCTCATTAAAATTTGAGTAAAATGGTTTTAAATTTTTGTTCTGTTATAATAGATATTTGATAAATAGTACTGCAGATAATTTATTAAACATTTTGACTAAAAAAATTTTTTTAAAGTGAAATTTTTCTCATTTTTTAAAAATTTTTCTAATTATCCCTATAAATTATGATGCTAATTAATAATTATAGTAATAATATATATTAATAAAATTTATACCGTAGGACTTGTAAATATGAGGTTATTTCTCTGAAAAGAACTAGCTTGATATAAGTTGTTTTTTTTTTACAATTTTATTGTGTTGAAATCTTTAAAGCTGTTTTTCTCAGTTTGCTTTTTTCCAAAAAATGCTAAAAGTCCATCACTTTTCATTTTAATTTCTTGAAATTATTTCAGTACACTCGCAAATGCATGCTTAAGAGAATTAGGGATGGATTTGTAAAGTTTTGATTAGAAATTTTTTAAAAAATGTACAAAGTAAAAAATTTGGATATTTTCCAAAAATCTTTACAAAATTTTGAAAAAAGTTTTTTTTTCTCAGAAACTAATGTAGATATCAAAATTCTGATCCCCATTTCAGTTAAGTACATTGAGATGTCCCTTTCAAAAAAATTTGGAAGAAAAATATTAAAACTTGTATGAGAAGTAGCCTTTTTAAAAAAAGTCTTAATTTAAAAAAAAATGTAAAAATTTTAAATTTTTAACTTTTGAAAACGAAAAATATTTTAAGTTTATGCACAGATTACATCTATCTACTGCAAAATTAAATAAGTTTGATCAAAATTGTAGAAAAAAATTTGGGGGTGCCAAGTCCCTTTAATGAATAATGCTACATAAGAGCAGCGCTAATAGGTAGAAGCTATAAACATATATCCTCCAATTTATGTTCATCAGTCATGCCATGCCTTAGACCACTTTTGAATTGATTGATTTTGAAAGAGGATTTCTGACATTTTTAAAATTTTGCAGGAGGAGGAAAAAACGAATGGTCTGTAAACAACACCGATATTACGGACCAATATATCTCTAATGTGTTGCACAGTAGAAAATGAACCTATAGACGACAACCAAAAATTATAATTATTAATTTTTGCAAAAATTCAAATTTAAATTTTGCAGAAGTGCTCTCTTTAACATCAAACAGTACAAATGTTTCATAATTTTAGGGAATAAATTATTATAAGGTCAGGAATATCAACGGAACTTAACTAAAATTCAAAATTTATTACTTGTCAGTGAATTTAAATTTAAGGACTAAAAATAAAATAAAAATGAATAACTTTAAAATTCTAAGTAAAAAACGGGAAAAAAATCAGGGAAAAATAATTGAAACTCAAATATAATTCAATATTAATTTATTTACAAATAAACATAAATTTAAAAGAATCAAAATAATTTTTTTTAATTATTCATTTTTTAAGTAAAATTCGGAGTGAAAGCAAAAAAAATCATGTAAAATGATAATAAAGCCTGAAATATCATTGAAACTTAAATAAAGTTAAAAGTTTATTTATTTGTAAATCAATGTAAATTTGAAAAGGTGCTGATTTTTAAGTTATATTCAGATTTAAAAGCGATTATAAAACTAAAAATATCAGTTAAACTGAAATAAAATTCAAAATTTATTTATTTGCATATAAATTTTAACTCAAAGAAAACAAAATAAAATTTGTTTTTAAGCAAAATTCGGATTTAAATTGAAAATTAATAGTTAAAAAAGTGGTGTAAATGAATTTTGGTCCTTTCTAGGGTCAATTAAGGGATCCTCGAGGATAGGTTTGGATCTCTTGTCAAAAGGGATGATGTTTTTCTGGAATGCATTTTATAGTTTTTTTTATATCATCTATTTCTTTTTGTTAGTCATAATCGTTATCTTCGTCGTCATAGGATTAGGGGCCAGTCTTAATTTTATTTCTGTATTTGTCTGGAGTTCAAGCTGGTGTACTTTAAATGACGAAACGGATTAATTAATTTGCAGAAATTTCAAATGTTACTTTATAAAAATCATCTGTCAAGCATTATTTCTTGTAATATGCATACTGGTCAAATAGCGATAAACAGCAAAAAAGGAGTCTTGTGCACAGAAATCCCCTTATAATATCATAAGGAAACTTTGATTCTTTACTAGAGCATAACTGTGAATGGCAGAATTTCAGGTTTTACTCCAAACGTTACAACCTTCATCAAATCGGAAACGCAAAAAATAACTAATTTCGTCTGCAGAAGCCTCCTTTTATAATCAGACGGTTCTGTTGTTTACTATGGATACGTAGAGAACATTTTAACATTATTTTGTGAAGTTATAAAGTCCATTTCGTCCTATTAAGGAGTAAATTGGTTTCTCAAAAAATTGAGCTCAATTTCCTAGTGGCTTACTATAAATAAATCTTTTAATTTTTTTGCTCTAATTTTCAAGTAGGGAAATTAAAAATACATTTCGAAAGTATTTTAATTTCATGAACGTATTGGCGGCAAATTTTATTAACATAAAAGTAGTAGACGCCCGTGAAGCATCAGTGAATCAAGAAGAATGCACTTTTATAATATTTCCTGCTAACTTTCTGTAATATTTTTTTTAATTTGTTACAGTAAATATCTATTTGGATAGCCCTAAACAACCTGGAAACATTTGGTGGTGGCTATAAAATAAAAAAAAATACCTCTTATTAAAAAACGAAAAAATTTAGAAAATCATTGAGGATGCATATTTTTATTTTTCAGTCATTTTTTTCAAAAAATCAAGGCTCTTAACAAAGCATAACAAAGCTTTTTTCTTAAATACTTAACGGAAACCCTTACAAGTAGCTATAAAATAAAAATCTCATCTAAAAAGTGAAAAAATATGGCAAATCATTGAGGATGCAAATTTTTATTTATTTTATGATTTTCCTTATTTTATTTCATTTTTTTTCAAAAAATCAAAGCTATTCACAAAAAAAATAAACCCTTTTTTCTTACCTACTTAACGGAAGCCCTTGCAAGTAGTTATAAAATAAAAATCTCATCTAAAAAATGAAAAAAATATAGCAAATCATTGAAGATGCAAGTTTTTATTTATTTTATGTTTTATTTTATTTTATTTTATTTATTTTTTCAAAAAATCAAGGCTTTTCACAAAGCAAAATAAACCCTTTTTCTTACCTACTTACATTCCAGTCACGTTTTTGGTATTTTTTTCGCTAATTTCTCGTTGAAGGTGATAAGAAATCAAGTGCCATTAGTCAGTTCACTGAGCGGTTTCCCTTATTAGAAAACTTTAATTATCCCGCGTATTTCTTTCTTATAACTCCATCAGAGGAAATCACTTTGGAATCGGGTTTTCTCCTTTCAGCTTTAATACTCTCGCATTTTCATTATTAAAAGTGAAATTAATTTTCCAAATAGCAGTTTGATGTATACTCACATAAAAATGCGGCAAATACTTTATTTCAAAATCTATTCAGAATTTTCATTAAATTCAGAGAAATTTATATTCTTGCATAATTCAGGGATTTGGAGCGTTTTTAAAAATTAATAATTCGAAAGCGAACAAAGAAAAAATTGATGTCGTTTGAACAGAGAGGATGGAAATAAAATCAGATTTCTCTTCTCGTTAAACCTGAATTCATTGATAGAAAAGTTTAAAAATTTAACCAGCAGGTCGTTCTACAGTGAGTGGAACGGTACGTTACGTATAATAGGACAATGGTTGAAGTGCTGGCTTAAAAATACTCAGTGTGTCCTTCTCTATTCAGGAACTCGACTCAAGAGCCTTTAGTATCGCTATGAAAAGAATAAGGCTTCAGTTCTATCCTGTTTGCACAAATGATATTGTTACGAACATGAAAAGTCGCTTCCCAGCAATGTTAGTCTTATGGTTGGGAAGAGAGTTTTACAAGGTTAAGCAAGGAGTGACGGCAGCAACTGTTCCGGGACCCTGACCTTGGCGACGAACTTGGCGACAAATAGATGATTCCAGAAAATGCAACCCTTTTCTCGATATTTCTATTAGGAAAGGGAATACGCGTGAATATACGAGAAAACTCCTTGTGACGTCACGGCCTGTCGGAGAGAGTTTATAAGGATCGCGCCTGTATCAGAGGGAGTAGTGTTGATCCATAGGGAACGACTTGAGAGCTTCGTCCGCAGTGCGAGCTAGGAAGCTGGTGAGCTGAGCGCTATTGAAAGTGCAGTTATTTTCGTTACTAGTTATTTGCTTACTGTTTGTGTTGTTAGATAACAAAGTGCTGAACTGTTATTATCTGTGAATTGTCTGTTTACATTGGTAATCTGTGCAAGAACTATTGTTTCCTGTACCTGTGCTACGTGTTTAACTGCATATTTGTAAATAAACCTTCATTTTCCATTATCCTGCGTGTTGGACTGTTCACACCATACACCCACATAAAGACTTTTGCAACAATATGAATGAATTACTAAATTTCAGAGTCTTTCTGAATTACCCCTGCACATTAGAAATATTTAAACAATGGAGCTTGTTACTATCTTATAATAAAACTTATGTATAATGTATCCTTAAAAGATTAATTCCTAAATAAATTCAGAACTTCTTCTCAAAAAACGATAGCATCTTTAAGTGCAATAAAGGTTTCATTTTTTTTGGCACCATACTATTCTGTAATTTTAATTGATGTGAGTAAAATAATTAAATTTGCTCTATTTCTGATAAGTAGTCATTTAAACTCTAAACTAAGTTTCAAAAGAGCTTACTATTGCAGAACATATTATATCACTCCCCATCACCACCAAAAAAGGAGCAATGTCATAAAATAATTTATTTGTGGAATTCTGTGCATAAAGAAACGAAAAAAAAATTGCAACATAAGGAAAATAAATAAGTTTCGTATAAAAAACTTTGAACAAAAATGTTGAAACGTGTATAAAATCGAAAATACCAAAGCAAAATGAATTCAGCAAAAGGCTGATTTATTTTGTTATCTCGCATAGTTTTTGCCAGAAATTCATCGAAATGTATTAAAAATGTTTGGTCGGACTCATTTAATTCAAAAACCCCGATTAAAGATCGTAAAAATTTGAGTTAACTGATGCTAATAATTGAATTTACAACTTGGTTACGTGGAATTTAGGTAGATAGGCACTTAAAATATCAAAATTTCAATAAAAAAACTATTGAAATTGTACGATTTGTGATTCGTGATTGAATGATATTTGCAAGTTTAAGTCCCAAAATTTCGGTTATTCCTTAAAAATATATCGATGGCATCACTTTATGTTCACTTAATACAAATCCATTGCCCCATTCAATTTGTTTTAGAATGTGCTGTGCATGTTCCAAGAATGAAAAAATGTGATTTTACAGCATAATAGACATCACTGTAGGGCAACGTGTTGATAGCATAGTTATGTTTGTCAAGTGATAATTATGTCACTTGAATTCATTATTCATGCAGCTGTAGAGAAATTCTTTTACATAATATAATATTCCAATTAGCAATATTTACTTCATATAACTGACTTACAATCAAAGACGCCATTATATACTATAATATACTTTTTTCCTGTAACGAAGTTGAAAGAAACATACTCGATTAAATTTCGGATGTGTTCAAAAATCTAAAAATTTCTTCTATGGGTACTGTAGTTTTCTACAGAGAACTGTGGGAAATTTATTTTCCATAAAGCGTTATCTCCAACTAGCAATACTTATTTATTATAATTTATTATTATCAAAAATAACGTTAATTACAGGCATGCGTTTTCTTCTAGAACAAAGTAAACACAAACGCGGTCAATTAAATTTCAGAAATATTCGGAAACTGAACAATTTCATGTACAGATACAGTAGTTTAGTCCAGAGAACAATCAATCGATTCTTATGCTAGAATTAAAGTTTATGAACTCAGCAACTTCAAATATCAGTCAAGTGAGTAGTATGCGAGAATTGACTCTTACGATACGGGGAACGTCCCAAACGTCTTTACAAGCAAACCACGGCTGTCGCCCGAATATCCCTGTGAAATTTCAACCACCTTTCGTTAAGTGTGATTGATTTCACACCCGCAGCGTACACTTTCTTCGTTAGAGTGGATCGCTCAGTAGGGTTTGGGTAATAGAGGGGTTTTCTTAGAATTCGGAGAGTGCCCTCTGTCATTGCGGTTTTTGAGGGGGGAAGTGAATTTTGGTTATCTTTGAAAGAGGAACCCGGGCGTTCCCGAATTTTGAGGTCCCTCTGCTCCAGTTGTCTTGGGAATCAGAGGGTTATAGTTTACGAACACGGCAACTTCAAATATCAGTCAAGTAAGAAATTGAGTTTTGAACGAAGCCTGCTAGTTTATTCATATGGATGTACAATTGATTACTGTGACTATTCAACTTTCTCGCATTGAATGTTGAATAATGTAGAAAATAAAACATCACAGCACGTTATAAGAAAAGGTGCAGTAAAATATTGGACTGCATGTGCTATTACATATGTCATGTGACAGTGACCTCACGCGAATTGTTTTCATTATTCATATTGCTTCAGATAAATGCTATTACAAAAATATTATTACAACTAGCAACACATATTAGATAAATCGCCCTTATGATCAAAGACACTTTCATAGGAATAATGCGTTTTCTTCTAGAACAAAGTAAACAGAAACACACTAAATTAAATTTCGGAAATATTCGGAAACTCAACAATTTCATGTACAGATACAATAGTTTAGGCCAGAGAACAATCAATCGATTCTTATGTAAGAATTAAAGTTTACGAACTCAGCAACTTCAAATATCAGTCAAGTGGGAAATTGATATTTGAACGAATGCCTGCTAGTTTATTCATATGGATGTACAATCGATTACTGTAACTATTCCACGTTCTGAAACTGAATGTTGAATAATGTAGAAAATATAACGTTACAGCACGTCATAAGAGGAAATGCTGTAAAATGTTGGGCAGCATGTGCTATTATGTGTGTCATGTGACAGTGACCTCACGTGAATTTTTTCCATTATTCATATCATCCTACAACAAAGCCTGTAGAAACGCTCTCAATTAAATTTCAGATATATTCAGAAACTCAACAGTTCCATTCACGGATACAGTAGTTTACTCCGGAGAACAATCAATCGAGTCTTAGAGGAGAGTTAAAGTTTACGAACTCAACAACTTCGAATATCAGTCAAGTTAGAGACTGGGATTTGTAACGACTGGGTTCTAGTCGATGGATATGAAGGCACAATAGTTTACTAGAAATATTGAACATTCTGATAGTGAAATATGTTAGAAACCGAAAATGTTGCAAAACTTAGGCAAGTTATCGAAAAGAAATATAAAATAAAGCTTTTTCCATATTTCATTAATATTTTGTATTATTTTATTAAAAAAACATGCCTTCTTAATTAAATCAATTCATTTTCATAATAATTTTCTTAATCTAGAAGGAGTTCAGCAGCAAAAGTATCCCTAACATTCCTAAAATTATTTACACCATAAGTGATTATTAATAGGAATCAGACAAACGTCTTATATATTTTATTCACAACTAATGGATGAACTTGATAGTATGATTCTTTCATACTATCATGTCAATGTAATTTATTTTTGACATAATGAGTTAGCATATCAAAAATGTTATGTTTTGTTTTTGTAGCGCTTCTACGCACTTCTATTTAACTTGACTTATTTCATGGCCGTAAAGATGGAATTTTGTAATCTGTCCTCAATTCCTCAGTGTTTTCACTCACTTTCTAATGTTCTGGAGTTTTAAAATTTTATACACTTGTATATTATCGATGACAATGCCCTACTATAATATTTTTAGAACTTAGTTCCCAGTTAATGGAATAATTTATGAATTATAATTTGAAAACTAAAAAGTAGAAAAATAATTTTAAAAAAATTTCTACTTTACTAATACCACTAAATAACTACTACTATAATAATTCTACT
>BGPR01004424.1:21226-34056 GCA_013235015.1 Araneus ventricosus | reverse complement strand
ATATTTTCAGTCTGTATTCTATTGGCAACAACAGGCATTAGAGCTTCGCTCTTATTCTCAAGGTTTTAGAAGACAAAATTGTGTGTGTTGCTTAAAGGCAACGCTGGTCATTTAAGAGTTAACTGTTGATCAAACGTCGTCGTAAAATCTCACATCAACCATAGTTTTCGTCATCATACAGTCAGACGAATAAAGAATATCATAGAAATCACATTTTTTAACCATACATCTCCGTTTTGATTACATTTTGGTATCTATTATACGCACAAGAAAACGATCATTTTTCAGCATGCTATTAAAAATTTACAAGACATTTTAATTTGAATGAATCTTTCCTCATCGGATTGAATATCGAAAAAGTAGCTTTAATATTCATACCACATCTTCTGACATTTTTGTAAAGGCTCCCCTGCAAATTTCTCTGAATATATAAAAATAATCAAATAAAAAAATAAAAATAAAAATTATAAAAATGCGTGAATTCAATTAAAAAATTTTTTAAATACTAAAAAACAAAATAAAAACTACAAAAAATTTTTAAAGAAAAATCAACAAAAAAATTAAGTTTTTAGTTAGTGTATCCCTATGCGTGCACACCTATATAAAACGTTAAATTTTGTAACGGCTTTCTTTCTTTTCTTCCATTCCATATCTTAAGTAAGAGATTTTACGCCCTTCTTTTCAGACTTTGTTCAAAAGACTGTTTTGAATTTCTTCTTTGTGGATAAATGCTTTTCTTTCCAATTTATACCGGAGTGGGTTCAGGCCATCGAGGAAAATTCTTATAAATTTAGACCTTAAAGTCTTTTTCCTCTACAGAAAACCTATTATGGTTTTCAATCTGCATGGGTGAATGGCCTCTGATGACGTCATTCACCAGATTCTTACTCCCCATCGTTGTTTATTTTTGCATTTTTAACTCTTTCACAATTAAAACTTCCTTTAATTCGTATTTATATCTTTTCCTCATCTGAAAGATTCGTTCTGTGTATACGTATTGTTTATAGGATCTGATGGCCTGTTTATAGGATCAATGATGACCTACCAATTATTAATTCAATCCTGTTTATACAAATTTGCTTGATAAACTTTCTTATATTTTTTAATAGTTTAATCTAAAATTTTACATAGATTTTTATGCACTTCACTCGTTCTGTGGGCGACATGACAAACCACGATGACACAAATGGCCTTTTCTATATTGTAATGAAGTAAACTATTAACTCGGAAATTATATAAGATAGGCCAAAACACAGCGATGCGGCGTCATGACAGATTATGCTAAGTAGACGTTTATCAGTTGCTGCAATCTCCTCGCGATTTAACTTTGCTGGGCGTCGCAACTCGGACCGTGCCATCAAATCACATTTACCATTCCTCGAATACCGGAAATATTGAGTGCTTGTCAGTTTATTAAAAAATTAAAATAATTGAATGTGAAAAATTGTTTATGAATTTTAATAATAAAAAATTGCAGTTCTTTTGTTTTAAATTCGAAATCTCCAAATTAACTACAATTGAAATCTATCATATAAATCTTCTTCAATCAACTTTTAAACTGAATTATTAGCATATACTGAAACAACAAGATTTTACCCTAGTACCACAATTATATTGTATAATACTTTTAAGACATTGTTTATTACATGCAAATCTGAACAATATTTAAAAATAATTCAGATAATTGCTAAGTTACAAAGTATCTTGTACTACTTCTGCCATGACTTTATTCGAAAAAATTTATAATCCGTTCATGATTAAAACCTACCATCAAAAATAAAACTTTAAAACAATTCGAAATAACAAATTCTCTTAATAATGCAAGACATTCTAAATGCTTCGATTTTTCTTTAAAATATGTCTTTGTTGAAAGCAATTTTATTTCATTTTCTGGCACTGTTTATCATGTTGATAACTTGGGAGTTCAAATAATAAGGTTTTCATGAGCAATATATTGCAATTTTAAAGTATTTTCACGTAAATTCAAATAACAAATGCTCCTAATAATACAAGAAATTCTAAATGCTTCGATTTTTCTTTAAAATGTTTCTTTGTTGAAAGCAATTTTATTTCATTTTCTGGCACACGGTTTCTCATGTTGGCAACTTGCGAGTTCAAATAATAAGGTTTTCATGAGCAATATATCGCAATTTTAAAGTATTTTCACGTAAATCCGAATAGCATTGGTAGGCGATTTTCGACGTTTCCAAGATTCAAGAATTTGCATTTCTCTGATGTAAGGTTCGTACTTTCTGATGACACAATTTATCTACCGTACATTTCTGGTTGATATGCGTTGAATCTTTTGTTAATTCTAACTGTAAATACGATGCGTTACGTCAAATAGAAGAAAAGATGTCATCTCCGTTTTTCTTTCGATATCAAATTAAATCTTAGAAAAATGATTCTAATATATGCATCTCTTATTTCAAAGATTTAATGTGCGAAGTCCTTCAAATATTCATTATTGGAAATTTGGCTATCAAGAATTATTTCCTCTGTAATATTAAATATATTTAATTCACATAAATTTAATGATATTTCCAATGACCAACTAAGGATTTCAATATATTTGCATTATTTCTAATTAAAAGTATTTAACTATAAATGAAAGAGTAGAACCATGTATGTATTTTTTCCTAGAAAAATCAAATTAAAACTAAGGTTATTGTTAAAGTTAACTCTTTACGAAAATAAAATTTTTGAAATTTTTCTATGGCTAATTTTGAATTTCAACTTTTGGCAGAAACTTAGATTTTCGGGCATCCTACGTCGATATCATACTAAATATACATTATTAGAGCCGAAAATTTTTCTAATTGCTCAAAGTTTTATTACTGATTATTTATTGCACAGCTCCATCTTCAACTCAGTAAAGCACTTTTCATGAAATAAAGTGTAGAACGTATAAACAGTTTAAGTTTACGGTGTTTGAATATAAAAACTTCTTTTAAAACGCAGAAATAATGGATGCCCTTAGAAAGTAAAAATATATATATATATTTAAATTCAGAGATAATTTGCATGCTATATTATTACGAAGGACATGTTATGTTTTATTGTTATTACAAGTTTTGTTATATTATTAAGGATGAATGATGTACTTCATATTCAAAGCTTTTATTACTAGTTATTAACTATAGTGTTCCATCCGCAATTCAGTTAACTAATTTTCAATATGTTCTTGAATGTAAGTTTCAAATTTTTGATTACAAAAACATTTATTTTTAAATATATTTGCATGAAAACGATAATCGATACCCTCAGATATAAAGAAATTTATTTCAGTTAGGAGGCAATTTATATATAGCATAGAACAACAAACACATGAATAAAAAGTTTTTTCTTTGCACAATCGAATCAGTATCATTCTCTTCTCTCATTTCTAAAATAAACCTGAAGGTTTATGATAATGCAAAGTATAATTTAAAATTTAGGATCTTATCACTTAAAACTTTCTGGCTATAATTTTATTATCAAGTACTAATAAATTGCACTAATACTAATTTACTAATTCAAAAACATAGAATAACGTTGGGTAGAGGATCGAACTTGGAGAAAGAAGAGATGAAGTATAACTTTACGTTTTCACAAATGAGGGAAAACGTACATTTTACAGTATACCGAATATCAAAGTTCATCTGTTTCTCCTTTCTTTCCTTAAAAAAATATTATTTCTGTTTTTGAAAATTGCTGAATGAAACTTAGTGAATTCTTGTAAGCATAAAGCTTAATTTGGAATAAAAATATATTTGAATAGGAAACAAATTTTCTAATCAAGCAATCCTAATCGAGGAATTTTATTTCCTCCACTCATAAGAAAACTACTTTCACATTAGTGTTTCACTTATACCACTAACACTTATATAGCTTCTAAATCATATATAACTGCTAATAAACTGTTATAAACGATAAAATAATATATAAATGATAACTGCTGAAAAATTACTGAGGTTGAAATTCACCTTCATTCAATAAATTATTGATTAGGGAATAATAATATAATAGCGAAGTATCCTTATCGAGCAATTTTATTTCTACTGCCCCAAGAAAACTACTTTTACGAATTGTTTCCAACTTACACCGCAAACACAGGTGAAAACAACAACACGAAAAAAGAACAGTCCCACTTACGCACTGCCAGAGAAGACGGATGCAAACAGCACTGGCTTTATAATCCATCGGTGCGGAAGTAATACGGTTGCAGTCAACAGGAATTGAAAACAGGCGACAAGTAAAAACGAAACTGCTTTTTTCTTTTGTTGGATGAATGATAAAGATTCGCGTGCTCTCTCTTCGAAGACCTGTCCGAAACTGGCGTAAAGAACGAACTGGGCCTGTGAGCGACGCGCAGACGATTTCGCTCAGTTACTCGACCACCCCTTGGTTCTATCAATCGAACGTGAAAGAGCGGGATTTTTCTGAATTAGAATGCCACCTTCATCGCGGCGGATAAACCAATTCCGGTGGCTGAGAAAAGGCGATTCCTGTACCTTCTAGAGTTTGTTCAGACCTCGGTGGAGGTAAAAATTTAAATATGTAAGCGGAATTCGCGCGATGTCGGATCTGTTGACTTTTCGGATTTAGGAAGAGGCGACTGTCTCGCTGACTTATTACTTTGTTTGTTCATGAGTAACAGTGATTTGGATTGTGTAGAGAGTATTAGAAAAGAGTTTTGTTTTTGTTGCATCATGGAAAAAGGAAGATTTACGTTTTTATATTAACATATATGTTTTTAATTGAAATGAGGTTGCCTAAATGCCTTAGATCCTGTGAAAAATTTTATTCCACTTATACTTTCAAAAGAAAACTTGACCATTCCGATAGAAATTGGAAACTTCAAACAGATCTTCAACGAAATAAGAACCTTTGTTCATAATAATCCAAGAAAAAATAATCGCCAGAAGGAAAAAATCGCACAATTTTTTTTACGCAAAGTTTGAAAAATAATTTCCTTCTGACCACGCTTTTCATCAAGAAGCTTAATTTTTTTCGTAATTAGTAAATTTTCGAAAACCTGTGAAGCACATAATTTTGCCATATAACAAAAATATCAAAGCTGATCCACCCCTGATTTTCTCATACATGTCCACAATACGAAACGTTATGCGCTTAATTTTGAACTGTCGCACTTTGAAGAAAGTCGAAAATCCATTTTGGAAAAATACATAATTTGTTTAACGGATTTAACTCAAAATTTGAAACAGATATACAATTTCGGAACATGACAAATTCCCCTTGTCTGTCTTGCTACATTTTTCATTTATCGTGTTCATTAACACATGGATAGATGGACAGTCTATCCGACAATAAATTTTGTCCATAATTTAATACAGATTTATGGTTTTGATGAAGGAACCAAATAAATAATTTGACCTGCTTCTATCTTCGTTTCGAATTATCGTATTCAGATACACACAGGTATAAAGACACACGCAGAGACATAATTCCAAAAATGCATTTTTCTGACACAGAGAGGATACGTGGAGATTCATTAATATATCGAGATCCTATTTTTATGACGATTGCAACACTTTCTCTTTGTAGGTAAGCCCAAGGGAAATAATGTCTGACGCCAATACTCTAAAATCAAAATAATGAAGTCTAAATCCTTTTACAGATTTTCAGTGTGAAAAAAATGATTTCGTTAAAAGATTCAAGTTCTGTTGATCTTTCCGCTTTTTCCGATTTATGAAAAGAAGAGATTTAATTATGAAAATTATTTTTAAGAAGATGCCATTTCTCGTGTTTGTAATGTAAGGGTTTCGAAGAGAGAGAAATATTTATTCGCCAAATTTCTTTTCATTTTCGCATTAGCCGTAATGTATTAAATATATTATTTTAAGAAATTGTTTTATAAATTGATGTTTACTGAATTCCGTTTGAATTGCCGTATTACGGAATGAATTAAAGTAATTTTGAAACATGATTTAGATAATTTGGAATATATATATCATTATATAGAATCTAGTAAAATACATTGTTAACCAATTCAATGCGACCTGTTTTGATTCTTTAGAAATTTAGAATAAATATTTAAGCGATTTCTAATTATTCGGTAATTTAAATGTTTCAGAATTATAGTTATAGAAATAGCGTATAGAAAGAAAGATTAGTTAGCTTTCCCTGAAGAAAGGGCACTAGCCGTCAAAATATAGCAATGCAATTAATTAATTTACTGAAACAATTCAGTCGATCTTAGGAACGGTTAACCAACAAAAAATAAGTAGCAAAATAAACTTATTTAAAATATAAGAACTATTAAAAGAATTAGATAAAACACGCAGTCTTGAAGTCTTATAAGCTTTCTTTTAAAGGAATATTTTTTACACCCAGTTTTATTTTGCTAATCTTTTTCTTTATATTAGATTCAAAGCTGTATTTAATACATTTGACACGCATCTTAAAAACTATTAGAAAATAATTTATAATGGGCTATATGCTTAGCGTAGTTCAGTTATATTAAGGTCTCGTTTTAAAGCAATACAACAACTAATTTATGATAGATCTCGCGATTTTGAACCGCGGTCAGATGACGGCCCCCTGATTTATGATGGATTACATTCTGTCCCAAAAGTTTATAGACTCTAGTAAAATATATGTTTTAGCAAAATGGAAATATTAGGTGTCCCAAAAGTTTAAAGAATATATAACATTTCAACAAAAGGTGCTCAATACAATGTTCGTAATAGTTTAAAGTCTTTCCATTTCTCAGTATGACATTGTATACACGTTTTTCCATCGACATAATTAAGGTTTGTAATATCTCTGGTTCCAAGTTTTACCATACACTTTCAATGTCTGTCTTCAAGGCATTCACTGAATAAAATTGCCCTCCATTCTCATATACCTTCCGAGATATAATGCCCCACACATTTTCAATTGGGTTTAGATAAGGGCTCATCGGTGGCCACTCAAGAACAATAACAGTTTTCGAGTTTAAATAATTTTTTATAGCATTGGAGGTATGGATGTTAGCATCATCTTGCTGATATTACCAATTTCGTTCCCCTCTGTTTTCTGCAAATGGCATAATTGATTTTCTAGTGTTTCTATGTATTTAGGAGAATTCTGTCGGCCATCTAAAAAGGCCAAACCCACTTGATCGTTGAAATTGAAAGCCGCCCCCATCACAGATCCATCACCTTTTTGCCTACTGAAAAAAGCTCCTGGGTTCTTTTCGTAAATCATGCCAATATTTTATATTCCCGTCAGGTCCATCGAGGTTACATTTTTCTTCATCACTGAAACGGACAGTCATCCATTTATCGCCATATGACATATGATTACTAGCCCATTGCAATCTCTTACTAATGTGAAGCTTTGAGATGGGTAATCGGCGAGCCATTTTTGCGTGGATCATATAACCAGATTCTATAATTCATCTATGAACAGTGATCTTGGAGATTTGCAACCGGGAAGCTCCAGGAATTTCGCGAACCGACATTTTCTGACTTGAAACCATTCTTTGTATCCGTCTATCACTGCGAATATCCATCAAACGTGGTCTTCCCGAACGACGTTTTGGCTCATATGGCGTCTTACGAGTTAATAAACGATAATTCATGCTTTTAGAACGATTTAAAAGTTTCAGTATTTCTTTAACAGCCTTACAGAGCAATTTCAAATGCAGAATTTTACTCACTTCTTCATTAGAGAGCTGCTACGCTTTAGGCATCTTGAAACGCAGAACAAACGAACGCTTTCCTTTTCTTACAACATATTTATTAGGTTCCAGATCGACTTCATGATTACCGATACCATATTTGCATAAAATTGCATTTGTCTATAAACTTTTGGGACAGGTTATTTCAGATTATTCTACGATTTAAATATTGGCATTAAATATACGGGGTAGAGCTTCTGTTTTTTCAATTTAATAGATATAACATATCTATACAGTAAGTTACATCGAAATACATCATATACAACAAAAAATATAGGCAAAATACAAGATTCTATAAACTTTTGGGACAGAGTGTATACGCTTAGCGTAGTTCATTTATATTAACGTCTCGTTTTAAAGCAATACAACAACTAATTTATGATAGATCTCGCTATTTTGAACCGCAGTCAGATGACGGTCCCCTGGCTAGTGTCCAAAGACCACATTCACGGGGAATCTTACGTGGAATCTTGTTTTGAGCCTGGAACCGTCCGACCACTGGCCACCACTAGGCCACCACGTCCTATGAACCAACTGTATTTTGAATTTCATGAGTTGAATTCGTCACCAAAAAGGGATTTAAAAAATATTAGCCTGCAGTTTTTGAGTTTTGAAATATTTCAATGTGTCATTAAGATAAACTTGAGAGATTAATCTAACATTCGAACAACATTATAATGCTAATACAGGTTGTACACAAATGAAGTCACACATTTCAAAAATTAATTTAAAAATTAAAAATGTTGAACTACCAATTTTTTTTTTAATGAGAGCTCATCTCAAAGAGTTTTTTTCAGATAGATAAAATGCTATTTCGGTGGTCTAGGAGTCGTAAATTACTGGAAATCAAAAACTTGTTTAGAGCCATTATCTGAGGAAATATTAAAACTGGAAGCAAAATAAAAGCTTGTGTTTTTAGGGATTTTTACTCTCTTTAATTTGTTAATTCACTTGTAGCGTGAAAACTGAAGAGTTTTCGAGATATTCAAGAAAAAAACTAAAAAAAGAAACCAGAAAACACGCATCGGCTTCTGCTGATCGGCAGCCATTACGAAATTTTCTCGCTGTAACAAATTTTGAACGGCGTAACGCCGCGTTACCTATCTGAAAAAAACTTCTTGAGAAGAGCTCTTATTTTTAAAAAACCGTAGTTCTAATATTTTTAGGGTTTTTATTAATTTTTGAAATGCGTCACTTCATTTGTGTACACTCTGTACTTTAAGACATACACAGACTACGATTTATGTTAGTAAGTTTCAAATATTTTAAGCACTTCTTATTGGATCCAGTAGTGTCGTAGCTGCTACATTGCCTTCTTAATTCAAAAAGTGAGGGTTCAAGATCCGCGTGTTTCTCTGTCGTGCATCCATTTTGATCAGAAGCTAACCATTCCTACATTAGTGTGGCAGGCAAGTTTGGAGGCTGGTATACTGACCAGGATGTTTCGCTCGTTATATATGTTCATTTTTAGTATTACGACTTCTATCTCTTATTTTTTACACTAGGTATATTACCCGACTTTTCCACCCCCAGGATAGATTTAGATGCATTCTATATTCATTATAATTAATTTTATTAATCCATTTACTACAACTTTCTTTCCAGATTAGGCTATAAACACTATTACTAATATAATAGCCCAGATCCGACTCTCACTGATCCGGTAACGCTCTGACTTCACCAACAATAAAACTCGCGCCATAGCACTGCGAGACGTTAAACAGCATTATTTCATTGTTAGAGCACCTAAATTTCAGTAATTTTAAATTTGAAAAAGTAATTGGTGTTCTAATTTCAAATTTAATAGCTCTAAAATAGTGAAATAAAATTTGCTATCGATTAATATAAAATTTATCTCGCCATGATCAATAGTTCCCGAGAAATTTTAAATTATATCAATCATATATTTCAAATTAATTTCCGTTTTTCAATAGAAAGTAGTAAAACGCGTCAGTGATATATCATGCGCGTGATATAGTATGGACGCCACGATACATCTAATTATTTATTGCAATCCGATGATATAATTTGATAATATTTCTGGCAACGTTAAAATTTACACAAAGACATCTGAAGCACAAGGAAAATTGTTAAACAACGAAAAATACTTCACACTGAATGTTGTTTACCAAGAATTTTTTTGAATAAAGAAATATGTAAATAATATATAAATAAAAAAAATTGAAAATAAAATAAGCATATGTTTTATATCAATGTTAAACATCTCTCTCGCATACATATATATTTAAACACGTCAAATTTGATAGAAAATCTCTCGAATGGAGAGACAGTTTGCACCCGTCATACCATAACGGGTGATGTTCTAGTTTGCAATAATTGTTGAAGTTCCATTAAATGTGGGTTTTCATTGCCGTGATTTGAAACAATTTTGGGTATTTCTGCGCCCTCTAGAAATACACTGGAACTACCACTATTTGTTTTATTACTCTCCTTCTGAGTTTCTGCTGGCGGGCCGGAAATACAAAGGATTTAAAATAGTTTTACCGTATTCGTTATTTTTTATGCCTTATTCAACACTTTTATTCAACTTGCTTCGTATTTGTGAGGATGGAATTTTGTTTTCGATTTTTCACTCTCTTCTTGATTTGCTAGAATCTTACGTTTTATATACTTGTGTGTTCTCGATGACAATAAACTATTTTAATATTTTCAGACATTTATTATTCAGATTAATATTTTTTAATCCATTAATTTAAAGATCTTTTGTTTCCGTACTCATGGCGACAAAGGATAATAATTTTCAGAGAAAATTGACTCCAATATTCCATTTTGTTCATAATAATGAATATATTTAAAATTAAAAAATCTCTACTTTTAAGTATATTAATAAATGCGTATTTATTAAAATATGTACCTCTCACTTGTTATGGTTATTTTGCATTGTTACGTATTATGTATTATTGTTATTTATTATGTATTATGTTATTTATTATGTATTATGTTATTTATTATGTTATTTATTATGTATTATTATTTATTATGTTATTATGCATTATTATGTATTATGCATTATTATGTATTATGCATTAGTATGTTATTATGTATGTATTATTATGTTACGTTTATTATTCATTATATATTTTATCTGAATTACGTAGCAGTTTCTAAAAAAATCAATTTTTCTCTCCCCACCAACCCGTCTCAGCCTTTTCACTCTTTAGATAATTAAGGCAGCTTGGATGATGAATAAAAAATATATAAAAAAAATAGTTCCTTCTCTATTATAAGAGTTCACTTAAATAAAGGTTTTTATATCAGAATTCGTCTTAAAATTTTGCATTTCTTAATTACCCATCATTAGAAGTAATTGTTTTTAAAAGTAAATTTTTTCACCTAATAAGGAGACTCCATAATAAAGTGTGAAAATTTCATAATGCTACTTTTCATTATTTCGGAGCAGTTTTTGTGTCAGCCATAAAAATGCAACTCCTGTTTTATTTTTTAGATATAGATAAAATATCTTTATAACGAATTAAATAATTTAAGTTGACAATAAAATCTATTTCAAAATCACTGCAAAGTGGAAAATCTGAAGAAAAAGCTCAAATTTATTCAAAGTAAATCGAATAGATGCCCTTCGAGCAAAAACTTAATAATCTAAAACGTAAAAGATTGTTTTTTCTATTTAACTGTGCAAATGAATATAATACTGATAAATCTACTTTACTGGAATCGGATGATTGGGAAAGATATAAATATTTACAGCGAATTATATACGTTTCGACTTTAATTACGATAAAATCCCTTATATTTTCTTCGACAAAATGCTGCCTTTAAACAGTAAGGCAAAAATAAATTTTGTACTTCGAAGAGAAATATCTATAATTCGAAACATTTGGAAAGAAATTCTTATTCTAAAAAAATCTATTTGTAGAGTATAAAATATTAATCAATTATCTTTATGAATGTTGAAGAATATTTCAATTAGATGCGAAAATAAACTATAGTAATGCTAGATTTTTCTTCTGTCTATCAATTTTTTTAGAATAATTCTACGACCTAATCAACTTTAAGATAATCAATGTAGGTAAAAATCACAAAGTCTTTAGATTATAAAGAATTTTTCATATATAAAATATAGCGAAATAATTTAATCTTTCTTGAAACACTTTTCGATAGAATATGTGAAAATATTTTAAAAAACATTTTTAAAGTTTCAGTAAATATCTTTAATTTCTTGATTTTGTTCCGTTTTAATAAACGAATTTTTTTTTATTCCTTTTAAAACTTTAACTTCGATCTTTGCATTTTTGAATTGAAACAAATGTTGATCAGCATAATGGGTAATTTTTTATGTTCTGTTATTTTAAATTCAAATTCATTTGTAAACGATTATAAAATATGAATAGTATGCTGATTCTATACAAATTAACGAAATTTATCGAAAAGTTAAGAAAAAAATACAAGTTAAGGTAAAAGAGTATTGAACAGTTTTCATAGATTTTGTTGTTCAATATTAACTCTAGTGTAGCACATGTCTAAAGTAATTTTCCTCTGAAAAGAAGTTGGTATGGTTTGGTTAAATCTGGCTATTCAGGCTCTAAAATTCTCTAATCCAATCATTCAAAAAGAAAATTTATCGTCATATCTGAGAAGCACAATTCGCTTAACATAATTCTTTGATGAGAAAAGTTTTACAGTGAATACGTCATTATTACAAATATAATAGCCCAGATCTGTCTCTTACTCATCCGCTAACGCTCTGACGTCACCAATAATAAAATTCACGTCATAGCACTGCGAGACGTTAAAGAGTATTATTTCATTGTTAGAGCACCTAAATTTCAGTCATTTTAAATTTAAAAAAGTAATTGTTCTAATTTCAAATTTAATAGCTCTACAATAGTGAAATAAAATTTTCTATCGATTGATATCAAATTTATCTCGCTATGATCAATAGTTCCAGAGAATTTTAAATTATATTAATCATATATTTCGAATTAATTTCCGTTTTCTAATAGAAAGTAGTAAATCACGTCAGTGGTATATCATGCGCTGATATAGTTTGGACGCCACGATGCATCTCATTATTTATTGCAATCGTGATGATATAATTTGATAATATTTTTTGGCAACGTTAAAATTTACACAAAGACATCTGAAGTACAAGGAAAATTGTTAAACAACGAAGAATACTCCACAC
>BGPR01004424.1:0-20972 GCA_013235015.1 Araneus ventricosus | reverse complement strand
AGCACAAGCGCATTACGTATTTGATTATTTATATCTGACCGAGAGAAAGAAAGTGTTCAGATGGATTTAGCACAAGCGCATTACGTATTTGATTATTTATATCTGACCGAGAGAGTGAAAACTGACATACTGTCGACGAAACTTGAGAAAATAGTAACATTTATAAAATTAGTCAAAATAAGAAAGTACAGATGCATCGAAGGAGGGAATAAATATGAAAACCGATTCTATTAATGTATTGGTTTTATCTATGGATATATATTTGAATGTAAATGTATCTATAGTTGCTTACATACATTCTGTGATCAAAAGTATTCGGAAACTTTGGGATTTAAACACTTTTTTTGAATTTCTCTGGAAAGGCCGAGAAACTGCACTTGAACTTCGACCATGTTATGAATCACATTTTACAGTGAAGATTCGGTCACGAAGGCATTTAGGGACCAAAGGAAAATTAATGAAAATTAAAAGGGATTTCAGCTCACTCTGTTTCATAGAAAACTGATAATGATTTGTGAATTTCATCAATGGTTATGCTTAATATGCCCATTGTTTATATGCATTTTCGTAAAAATAGCACGCATATTCTGAAAGATATAATGGTATCTTTAAACTTTCCCTGATGCTTTTTGCTTATAAAAGGTAGAGTTTTCGACAAATTATGCAACACTTCCAAAATACTCGACAAAATGTTATAGAGGCATTCTTTTAAAATTTAAAGTGAATACTTTTAATATTAGAGGAAATATGAGTATTTGTAGTAAATAATTTTTTACAGCTCATTTGTGAGGCGAAACGTAATTTTTCTTTCACAACTCTAAAGCCAGATATATAAGGCAACCTATATAAAAATACCAGTTAAATACTTTTAAGATTTAGAAAGATATTGGCATTGCAGCGAGCGTAATTTCTGTTTCTATCTAAGAGAAACAATATGATGAGAGGTTTTCCAAAATTAATACTTTTAAACTTGAATCTTCGAATAATAATCGTCGAACTGTAATTTATATTATGCATTTTATTTATAAGTATGTCTGGCTATTCAGCATATTCAACTTTTATTAAATTCTATAAAATTATTCGAATGTTCAAGTTTTTAAAAAAATCTGTTGAAAAGTTCTCATTATTTTGTTTCTCTTAGAGAGAAACAGAAATTCTGATCAAAGGTTCAGACTCACGAAGGTCTAAAAAATGTGGAAATTCATCTAAAGCTCAAAGCCAAATTTCAAAATGATTACAGCAATTTTTCTTTGCATACTTCATAAACGAGAAAGTAAAAGGATATTTTTGCAAGAAAACCTAGTTCTTTACTTTTTTATTGTTATCATATGTACATAAACGCGGACAGACAAAATTTCCTAAAAGGTTCAGACTCCGGAAGGTGTAAAATGTGGAAATTCCTCGAAATCTCAAAGCCAAGCTTCGTAATGATTGCAGTACTTTTTCTATGTATACTTCATGTACGAGAAATAAAAGGATATTTTTGTAAGATAAAGAAAACTCGATTTTTCTCTTCCTAGAAATCTTATGTAACTGCTTATGACACATGCCGTGTGATCAATTAATGAAAGTTTTCGAAGCGATTGTTGTAAAAGTATTTTCGAGGGACACGAATTTTCTCACTTTATCACTTATTCGCTCTGGCACGAAATGAAATTTTCCCCAAGAATGGTTGGACAAGAATTTCCGAAATTAAGTTTTGATTTTGGAAGTGGCATCCGAGACGGAATACGTCTTTTTTATAGGAGGGGATGAAGATATATTTGCGGTTGATATGAAGATGTCTCGGAGGGAAATAAATTCCGTAGGAATTCCAGGACATATTCATGTAGATTTTCAGAGAAAGAATCTAAAACATATTTCTCAATGAGAGAAGATTCCTGTTCCTGTTCTTTTATTATTAGTGAAAATATTGCTTTTAAATGCATCTATTAAAATATAATTCTAATTTTATCTTAAGCTAAAATGATTAATAAAGTCGTTTTAAATATACATAAATGTAAAAGTGCTAAAGATAAAAAGAAACCATTTTCATTCAATTTATATTTTTAAAAATCTACGACAATTTATAATCATCATTTTACTGAAGTAAAAGGAAAATTTAAGCATTTGTTAATGTTAAAATATCAGTTAAATAAAGATCGTAAAAAAATAAAATCTTATAATGCAAATTTCCTCCATTATCAAAAATTTCGCAAAATGAGCATAAACATAAATAGTACGATTGTCGCAAAATCAGTGTCATTATCTAATATATGCAGCGCTCTTAGTATGGCACAAGATGTAATTTTAATGAAAAGAATTTTACGAGATGCTTCGATAAGTGTGAAATGATGAAAAACTTAAGACAACAAGGAAAATATGGCAATGGATTTGATCATTTTCAATTGTCATTTGAGATTTGGTTCATATATAACAAATTCAATTATAATAAAATATCTTATATTAATTGTAAGACAATATGGAATTCTGAAAATTCGCTTAAAAATAAATATTTAAAGCTGTTCTATGGTTTAACGAAAATAAAGTCAAAAGAATTAAAAATTTTGTTTGAGTTATTTGAAACGGTTTTTATAAGAAACATTATCTCGTTATGTTTATTTTTGCCCTCGGGATTACATGCTCGAAATTTTACTTTTGATTGATTTTACAATGTAGTAGAACCCCGCTAATCCGAAATTCCGGTTAATCCAAACCGATTTTATTTTCGAAAATTATATGTAATTGAAAATATTACCTGAAAAGATTTGAATATACATACTGAAAACAAAAAAGCACTTTTTCAGCATGCATAATTTTGTACACATTGAAGAAACTAATGCAATTCGCCGTAAGATAAGGTCACTTCATACAGGAGCACATCCATTATTCTAATAAAATGGTGAGACATTCTCTTTCTATTCCTTTGGAATAAAAGAATTCAAGAGATAGTAGTACTGAGTATTTATAACTTACATTTTTTTAGCACACATCTTTTTCTTTTTTATTTTTATCGGAATTTCGGGTAATCCGAATTTTTTGTAACTCGAACAGGCACCGGTCCCAATTAGCTCGGATTAGCGGGATTCTACTGTATTATTCAGTAGTTAGGTTGTAACAACACTAAAATATTTTTCTATTTAAAGATAAAACTGTTTAGTTCTATTTGTTATTCGATGTGTTTATGCTTCAATAATTATGTTTAATCACTTAAGTTAGAGTAATTTATGAGAGTTATATGGATTGTACGTTTAGAGACGGAAAATATTAAGCGCAAGGTAATTTGTACAAGAGTTTGAAAATACTATATAAATGCATTCAGGTTTTTTTCAATTCTTTCTTTCTAAAATTTTCTTTTTTTAAATTTTTTGATATCCTTATCTTTACGATATTAATTAAATGAATTTACTAACTGCATATGGTTGCATCTTATAATATTAGTAAATTCTCCTTAATATCTTAATGTATGTCATTCATATATAGAAAAATCATGTCTAATACCTAATCTAGATCACACCCATTTTAAAGAATATTTTCCATTTTGCATTTGTTAGAAGCTTCTCCTTTCAGCATCGTAAGAGTCTAATACAATATTGTGACAAAATTGTCTTATGGGTGTACGTGAATGCAATCCAATAAGCCCGACTTAAAAAAATAAAGCTCTTTATTTTACAAATATTCTAGGAAAGGAAACGTAGCATAAGTATTACACAGCAGTAGTAAGAATTCACAACAGAGATTATCATTAAATCTCAATACAGCGCTCAAAGGTTTCTTATTAGCTCACCAGCTTGCTTGCTGATCAAAATCCAACTGACTCTTCTTGGCTTGAAAGCTTGCTTTTATACTTTTTCAACAGGAAGTGACTGTGACTTCATTAAGTAGGAAGTGACGTATTCTCTAGAAAGTTCATGAAACCAGTAGAAATAGGTGGAAAGTTTGAGGTCCTTTTAGAAAATTCACTTTGTCGCCAACTTTGCAGCCAAGTCGCCAAATTTGTCGCCAAGTTTAGCATCTCAGGGAAAGGATTTTATAGCTTTGTAACAATATTTGACATACATTCATCCATAAATAAGTTGAAAAATTCGAATGATCCATACAAGAAAATGTACTCTTATTGAGGATGGAGCTTGCAGAATCCATAGCGTTTCAAACCAAGCAACAAAAAAAACTAAAACATTCCTTCCAACAGAGAAATGAAAGAAAAATCAGCTATAAGGTCAAGCTTTGAATGTCAAAAATTTCATTTTGCATTTTTAAAAATATAGATTTAAAAAATGAAATTGTTTGTAATAGATTTCAGTGCTATAAATTACAATGCTTGTAGAACATAGTTGTGAAAAATGGATGGCATATTTTATTCACACCTGTGATAAATTTAAATATCTGCTATAATGCAAAATTTATTATTAAAGTGGAACCTTTATTTAATTGAAATTGGTCTTAGATAGCGTAAAAGAAAATTCATTCAATTTAGTATTTGAATAAAATAACAGTGTACAATAAAATAGACTAAACCACATTTAAAACGATTGATAAAAGCAGTAATTTTATTTTATCTTTTAAAAATATATAAAACCGATTACCATTTCCCCTAAACATTTACCTCACAGACACTCCGCTGCACAGCTAGATTGAATTTACCTTCAAATCTGTAAGGACATCATGGTGGCACATATCAATGGTATGGCTATTTATATTGTTACAAAGCTATAAAATTGTTTCCCTGATATGCTTGGCGATTTGGCGACATGGTGACAAAGTTGGCAACTTTGGCGACAAAAGAAACTTTCTAGAAAGACCTTGAACTGCCAACCTATTTCTACTGGCTTCATGAACATTTTGGAGATTACGTCACTTCCTGCTGGAAGAGTATAAAAACAAGCTCTCAAGCCAAGAGGAGTTTGTTGTGAATTTTTACAAGTGCCGTTTTAATACTTGTGCTTAGAATATTTGTAAAATAAAGAGCTTCATTTTTTTAAAATCCTGCTTATTGGACTGCATTCACATACACCCACAAGACGATTTTGTCACAATATGACGATATCCCATTTCAGTTTTAATAATCTTACTCGCCATATTTACTTACTTTTACAAAGAAAATTGGAAGTTCGTTTTTCCAAGGAAATGAAGCAAAAATTCCAGGAAGAATCTTGTTTGAAAAATGTTTTGTTATTTTTCTGTCAGAGTTTGCTGACATAACAGAGGTATTTTACTTTAAAAATTAATCTGATGATATAATAGGGATATTAACTGGAAGAGGAGTCGCTGTCGCGGGCCGTAAATCTTCCTTAGTCAATTTTCTTTCCCAGATTGTGATGGATCGGTCTAGTTTCGAAAGCTGAATCTTCGGCTGCCCTCAGAGTAAAGAAACAGTGGTATGCCATATCTTTTCAGGCAGAATAAAAGTTTTATAAAAATGTCACGTTCGAATATTAGTTTAAAGAAGAAAGGAGAAAAAATAGGAAACGCGTTCGTCAACTTTTTTACTTTTCAAAAACCACTTTTAACTATCAGTCTGCATTGCAGGATTTTTCAGGATATAATATATCACGTATTATGTGCACCGCAGATTTAAAGTTAGATGCAAAATAAGGGACATACGACTGTAAAACCTCGAAAATTTTGTTTTTATGAAAAAAATATATTATTTCCCTGTCTTTTCTGAACAATTTAAAAACCCACTTTAAAAAATTTCCACAATTATGAAAGTTATGAAGGAAAATTTATCAACTATTCAACTTACACATTGAATATGACCATATCTTTAAAGCGCTATATCTTAAAATGTGATTTTTCTTTATATATTGCGCGTACGATATATCAAGAACTATTGAATATTTTTACATAAAATTTGTTCTGAATATATATTGTGCTATGTTCTACAAATTGAACGACAGTGTTGTATATATTTTCACAAAGACTTTTTTTTGGGGGGAAGGGGGTAGAAATGTTTAAATTTTAAAAATTTTCAGCATTTTTATTTTAAATTGGCATATAAAATAGAAATTAAATTTAAATGTTAATAAATTGAGATTCAGTTTCTTAAACAGACTGTTTGGATTCATTAGATATCCAAAATATTGTGTTTAGACCAATATTTTTTCCGTAATCATGCTCGCAAAGTGACTGTCATTTTTCTCCAAAAATTATACCCATATTTACTACTCTCTCAAATAACTACATATCAATATTAATATTTCAAAATGTGTGTACAATAACAGAAAGAAGAAACATTTTTCTAGAAAAAAAAGTTAGTTTTGAAATGTTTTGTTTTAGAGATATAATGTATCGAATTTGAAAGTCACCCCCCCATTCTTCGGAGGTTTTAAGGGCGCAAGTCCCCAGTTTAAGATGTGCTAATTGAAATAAAATACAAACATCTCACATTATTCATTTTGGCATAATTACTTGTCAGAAGCTTCCCTTGAAATTAAATAAGAATTCTATAAATGATAGTGTAATGTGATAGTGAATGAAATAATGAGACATGATATAGAGGGGTACACTCTACTTATTTCTAAACCGTTAGAGATAGGCATAAACTTCCAGTTGGTAAAATGCTTTAAAAGGACGCAAATAATTTATTTTCTGTTGCTTGAGTCAATAAATGTTCTAGTAACAGAGTTACAAAGTCAAAACTTTTTATACATTCTTCCTGCCTTAGTAATTATATTTAGTAAATTATTTTCGAAACACTAGCATTTTAAATAAAAAAGTTTTATACTTTTACGATTAAAACTGGCCAAGTTATGTAGTTTTGCATTGCATTATTTTAAACTAATCAAAGACCGCCTCGAGAAAGCGCTTACTGTTGATTGACGGATCTTTCTCCAGATGACAACTACAATGATCTAATTTAGTGATTGACGGTTTTTTCTCCAGGTAACCACTACAATTATCTAATTTACTGATTGACGGTTTTTTCTCCAAGTGACCACTACAATTATCTAATTTAGTGATTGACGGATCTTCCTCCAGATGTCAACTACAATTATCTAATTTAGTGATTGACGGATCTTCCTCCAGGTGATAACTACAATTATCTAATTTACTGATTGACGGATTTTTCTCCAGGTGACCACTGCAATTATCTAATTTAGTGATATTCAAAGCATCACACTCGGTTAGAGACTGGAACTTATTTTATTTATCATATTAACATAAAAATATTTTAGGAGGAACTTTGATTGGAGGAGCTCAAACGAAAGATCTTGTATGTGGACCTAGGAATACGTTGTATCCAGAACTCTACTAAATCGTGCAGCGAGCATCTGCGGAACTGGCCCATTTGTAAAATATTCAAGAGCAGCAGTAGTTCAAGTGTTTAATGAATGAACTCTCGGACAAAGTACTGGATCTCAAAGTGTAACCTTCGGTCGTTTCCGGTTAGTAAATGTTCGTGGGAACGGAGACCCAGATAGCACGTAAGTTTGATTTTGACTTGATATTCCCTTGTCACTGCAAAATTTGACGCGTCAAACTTGAAACGAACTTGTAGCAAGTTCGCTGTGACAACTAGCGCCACCTCCCTTGCAAATCAAACTTGCAGCAAATTTGCAAAACAAGCTTCATGCAAAGATAGCACAATAAAGAGATAATTATCTTTGTCTCTGTTTTAAAAAAACATCCGATTTTTAATAGCATCTCCTAGACCGCCCTTCTTTTTATTAATTCAATAAATCAATGATAATTTGTGAAATAACTTTTTATAAAAAAATTTTTTGAAACATTTTCCATCTTTTTACTAAATAAATCACTCGCACTTTAAAGAAAACTATATCGCCTTTTAATTCATTTTGTTTATAAACGTTAAAATTTCAACATTAAGTCTAAAAAACAGTTAGTGTTTGTTGAAAAATAATAACTTAGATATTTTGTCCCATTTTAAAGTAATTACTTTTGAACTCTAATTTCATAATTTATTCTGCTAGCAAAACGTAGTTATTAGCGAAAATCGCTCTCTCTCTCTTTGACTTCAAATCATATTCTCAACTGAAAAAAGTTTAAAATAAATCGTATAAGAATCGAATCCAACGATGTATTAGCGAAATCTATCTTCTCTTCTCAGAGTTCAGCTGGCTCAATGGTTAGCGTCTCCGCTTCGGAACCGGGAGGTCGCGAGTTCTATCCCGGGTTGTGTTCGTACTCTGTTTTTGCTATAATTGGCAATGAGTTTGCAATGCAAGCTTGCTGCAAGTTCGTCCTATGGTGACTTCGAGGCTTGCGTTAACTTGCTGCAAGCTTGTTTCACACTTGCACACTTGTCGTGACAAATTTGCAGAAAGCTTGCAGACTTGCAGTGCAAGTCTGCTGCAAACTAAAATTGCTATCTGGGGAATCTCCAGCTTGTAAAAGTCAAAAGCACAATAATAGTGCAGAAGATTTAAGCAGATTTCAATCAAGGATCGTCAGGACAGGTTCAAAAAACTGGGCTCACCACTTTTTGCCTGTGGCCTGGTCGGGGATGCCGACCACTATGTGTTCAGGTGTCCTCTTGCTGCTAAATTTCACTTAAAAGAACCGTCTGATGAACACAGAAAGAGCTGGTTTAAAAATTTAAGATGTAATGGCCAGGCCCAATCCGAACTTATTTACACTTATAAAATCAGTAATGCCATTTGCGACCGGCTGACCAGAGCCGATTGTTCATCAGTTTGTTGTTTCTGTTCGGTTTTTGGTGTTGTTTTTTACTTCGGAGAAAGGATTTTAACTTTATAGTTTGTATTGATTGCTTTGTAGTTTGGAGGGTTTTGCGGATTGTCCTTTCCCTACCGGCCCGCTAAGGACCTTACACCCTTTCAGGTAGGCGGGGCCGGCGTGGGTACTAAATTAAGTAAATCAAGGATCGTCTCGAAAGATTTCTAAGTGCTCTGTTCGCCGTATGATGCATAGCATGGAAAAGCCAAAGGTCAGGTTTGTAAAGGTACCGTTGCTGTCTGCAGTTAAGAAGACAAGACGTTTGAAATTGGCAGAGAAGCACGAGGAATTGTCAAAAGCTAATTGGAAATAATTTACATGGCCCGAAGACGGTCACGTTTTTAATTACACCATGCAAATGAGAGTGAGAATTTGGAGACAACAGCACGAAAGCAAAGACGCTAAGAGCATTTCTATAATCCTTCAAAACGATGGAGACAAAATGATGGTTTGGGGATTAATGCACATAATTTAGAGTTTAGTCTCGTGGAAGAGGAGTAAAACTGTATCAAATTTTGGAACCAATTGTTCGAAAGGAGGACGTCCAAAATGCATTCTCGGTTTTCTTCATTGTACTAAGGAGCATAAAACGCGTCATATTGTCTTATAAGAAAATCGAAGGGACAACGTTCTCGTGGTTCATAGAATTCTTCTGTTACTTGCAAATAGATTCGTGTCTTCATTAAAAATTCTGAAACGCCAATTATTGAGAAACAAGATATATAAGAAAATATACGTTCCAAGATAGATAAGAAAATATACGTTCAATTTAAACGAAATTGAAACGGACCACTCATAAAAGAGCAATTAATTTTAAAAATACAAAATATCTTTACACATTTCAAAATTCCAAAATCAACTGCAAGGGATTCGAAAACTGACAAAGAAAATTTTCTGGGGGATAACAAAGCACGATAATCGCTGTGCCAGATAACATTTCAATAAGCTAGTTGTTTTTATTCGATCCTTTACTGTCGTAATTTCAATTTCAGTAACTTCATTGATTTAACTATATAAAACTTATGACTGTTTTTACTTTCTCGGTGGTAATAATATCTCTTTTTAGAAAGAGAAATTTTTGTAATCATCAAAAAATTTCACTTTGAAATTTTGATGAATCTCTCTAACTTAGACCTCCCTGAGTGCGTAAAAGCTATTTTTTGAAATTAAATCTTTTAAGAGTAAGCTTGACAAATAAATTTTGATATGTTGTATGTGATAAATATGATATGTTTGAACACCGAGATTGTAGATTTGTATCAAATTTAAGGGGAGTTGGAACCCTAAGTCCGTTAACCCTAACCCTGTTACTTCGATGCACCTTTTCTCAAAATCTCTTCTAGATTCATGTTTGAATTTTTTTATAAAAGTAAAGTACATCTTTCTCGTTATAATGACATGATTTTTAAAAAAAATTCAAAAATTTATTTTTTACAATTTTTTTGTGTCAAAACAATGTGAAATTGGCCAATTTAATGTACCTTTTCTCAAAATCTGTTATAGATATATGTTTTAAACCTGCTATACAAGTAAAGTACACCTTTCTCATTACACTGAAATGAGATTTTTTAAACTCAAAACTTTAATTTTTCCAATTTTTTTTTGTTTCAAAATAGGGTAAAATTTCACTATGTCTAATTAAATATTTTGTAAATTTATAAAAAATTAAAAATTAGCCAAAAGCTCATTTCAGTATAATGAGAAAGGTGTACTTTACTTCTATAAAATATTTCAAACATATATCTATAACAGATTTTGAGAAAAAGTAAATCGAAGTGGCCCATTTAACATTTTAGGACTTAAGGTTCCAACTCATCCTTAAGATCAAATCCATCTTCTTGCGCATGAAATATGATATATGATCTTAATACAAAAAGTGTAGGACTGTGTTAAATCTTATTCCCAAACAGTCGAAGGGAAGATATCAAAAATGTATATACTCTGTTCTCTTCACAATAGAATGAATTTAAAGGTAAATTACTTCATATTTTGGGAGTATACGAGAAATTCGAAAGGAAAACACTCTCTCTGGTTAAAATAACAACATAAGGAAATTAAAGTTAGTAACTAATTTTTCCGCTGAAGCATATTTCTTATTTTATAGAACCTGATTCTGTTTTCTTTTAATGAAAGCATATACATGAATGGAAGCCATTTTCAACATTTCTACAAAGGATAACTTGCTGAATAAAAAAGTAGGAATAAAGGAGTAATGGATATTTGGGCAGAACTTGAAACCTTTTACTAGCTAAATAGTTTTAGCTTATAATTGTTTGATAATCAGATAACATTATTCTACAACAGATATTGGAAGATGTTAAGCAATTGGGAACAGACCTACACTGAAATCATTTCTGGTCCACAGATATAATTTATGTATTAGTGCGTAATTTGCTATCTATAATTGGTCCAAATCCATCATGTTGAAAGACAGACTACTTAAAATACTAAATTTGGAAAAATGCAAAATTAGAAATTTTCTTTGAAATTTTGCAAAATTTAGTCTAATAATGCGTAAAAAATGCATAGCTAAATTTACTTAATGATACAGTTTTATGTATTAAATTTATTTTATAAGATTATGTATATGTAAGATGAAACGCAATCTTATGTTAACCATTTATTAATACACTAATAATTTATTTAACCATCTATACAAATATTATTGATACATTAATGGAAACTAAAGACGCATCAATTCTCAATTCGTAGAATACAAACTCTCTGCTGCATGTAGCAGCAGAAAGTATTCATAGAATCAAAGAATTCCCCTGATAGTTTCTATGATAGATGGTTCGGTGGAAATCATGTGATGATGACAACCAATCAACATTGTAGCGTAACTGATCCTTTCGGAACTCGTCTGCAGCAAAGGTATCGCCATACTTAATCACGGTATAATGATAAAAGATGACAACTAATTTTCAACCCAAATTGGCCCCATTGATTTTGTCCCGTCGGTCGCTTGTTTCTGAAAGATGATGCTGAAAAGTCGTTCTACTCGTAACAGCGAAACAACTCCAACCACGCTCTATTTGCTTAAATAAATTCGATACGAATGCTAGCTATATCTGTTACTGATTGATGATTATCAATTGGTAGTGATACGTTTTCTGATATTACAAAGTTAATTTATCACGAATTTTAGTTATATTAAAAATAAGCGTGCGATGCATGATAAAGTATATGAAAAAAAAGTTTAGTGATGTTTTATCTAGAATCTTTCAAAGACAACTGATAATAATGGAAATGATAAAAATAATAATGGCAAGTTTTTAAAAAAGATGCCTTTATTAGTATACTAAAAATAGAAACTAAATTTATCAAAAATCTGGAGCTCAAAATCAAATATTAAAAGCATAAGGCGCTAGTATAAGTACTCTAAGTACTGGAATTTAAATCACCTCTATGATATATCCCGATTTTTTAATGAATGTTTAGGAATTTAACCTCTTATAATATTCATTATGGTTTCTTTTACGATTTTGTTGTAACCTGCAAATATTAAAAAATATTATCAACTTGTTACTGCATTCATAGAAGCACGTTTTATAAACTCCTTTTATATTTATTATTTCCACTTTTTATTTTTTTGATATATTTTATGATTCATTATTATGTTCTCATTTAGTCTAGTCCAGACTTCAATGAATTCCCTTTTGTTTTAACACCAATTTATTAGTATTACTAAATCTTGATAAAATAAGAATTATGTACATATTTACTTTTGAAGATTAAGATTCCTCATAAACTATAATTACTTGGATTATATCTCGGAGTCCCCCCAGGATCTCCTACCAAAACCTACGCACCCTGTGCAGAAACGCAATTAATGGCGCCTACCACTTCGTCTCCTGAGCAACTAATTCTCCAACAATTCACTTCACTTCTTTTGATTGAAGACCGAAACAGTTACGTGGAGGTTTGTGGCATGACAATATATAGGGTGTCCCAAAAAAGTGGAACAAGCATTTATTTCCTTAAATATTGATCCTAGACATATACTTCCAATTAACAGTTTCATAAAATAAGGTAAGAATTTGTATGAAAATACTTTGATGTCCAAAAGGATTGATAATAAAAAGTTACAAAAAATTGAATTTTTATACGTCCCCCGTAGAGCAAAAATGTCAATTAGTAAAATGTTTTTCATGCATTCGTCTACTCACATACAAAGATGCATGCTTCTATCCGCAAATCTTAGAGATATAAGAATACAAATTTATTGACTTAGACCACTTTTCCATACCTCTCACTGCTGTTTGATCCAGTCTTTCGATGAAGATTTTAGGGATAATAAACATATTTCAAAAAATTGTTTAAATGGCGGAATCAGGAAATAACAATGCTAATTTTTTATAACTCTTGTTAAATCTAAAAAATAGTCAAATAATACAATAATTGAAGTATTTACAAAAATAGTTCATCTTGTCAATCTTCAAAAACTATCCGCGGTATCAGCAGTGAGCCTCATCTTCCTGGAAACAGGCAGTGCTATAAAAAAAAGACTAGAATACAATTTAAATACAAGTTTTCAAAAATTGCTTTACCTTCACATAGTTCAAACTTGTTGTAATTATCTGAATTGTATTTTAGAAAATTACAGTACTTTTTTCGGTGATAGACTTTTAAAAACAGAAATCGAATATTTAGGAACCCGCCAAGTTCCCGTTGAGTCAACATGAAAGTGAATCCGAAACAAAAAATTAGCCAATGAAACAAAAAAAATTAGGAGCCCGAAGACGAACCATGGATAAGATTGAAGGGGGGGAGAACATTATTTGGTTTTGCTCAAAACAGGAGCATCCGAAAATCCAGTTCTGGTTAAGTTCTAAGACAGAATGTATTATGTATTGAGCGCATTATGTATTGAGTGAATTTTAGTGGTTTCCAAAACTATTTGTTGCGCAGCTCTTACTGCTCTGTGTCTGTCTTACTTTATTCATTTTCTCTTATCTTTATATTCATTTTCTTTTATCCTTTTTATCTTTTTTCGTTGATAATCGAACTCTCAGACAGAGAAGTAAGCAAATTAGAATAAAAACGAAAATGCGAAATTTTAAAATAATTTAAAGAGTTCTGCAACTCTACAGGCCTAAAGAACGAGTCGCCACAGCCTTTAGATAAAGCTTAATATTACTAAGAGCAAATAATTCAGTATTCTTGTTTCAATATTAGTCTATTTTCAAATTATACCATAAATTTCCATTTTCTCAAGTTGTCCTTCCATTCTTTATCAAGTCAAGTTGCATCTATCTGCCAATGAACCTGAGTAACAGTGTGCGTAATTGGCAATTTTTTCAATTCATGATGATTGGATGATATACCACAAGACGAATATTTGAATTTCGCTGTATTTCTATGTTGAATAAATTAGCATTTCTGTAATAAATATCTGAATATAAATTTGTGAGCATACCCTTGAAATTTAAAGATTGACATATATCTGTAAATTTTGCAGATATAATCCTGAAACTTAGTTATACATAGATGAGGGCGAGAGAAACATTTCACTCATTGGCACTTCTGCTCTACGGGGAACGTATAAAAATTTAATTTTTCAACTTTTCATATTCAGCTTTCACAGAAGCCAAAATGTCACAAATTCCTACCTTAATTGATGAAACTTTGTAATTGGAAGTATATATCTAGGTGCAATATTTAAAAAAACAAATGCCTGTTCCACCTTTTTGGGACACCCTGTATATTATGGATTATTGTAATGCATTTTTTATTTCAAATTCATCAGACGGCGCCTCTCTTATGGAATGGAAATTTACTTTCAGTGAAATGAATAACTTAAAATTTACTTCTGAAAAATTAAATTACTGTTTTGTAATTGCTAACACACATTTGTCGTTAGGAACAATCCATCTACACTAACACGTAAAGAATTTAAATAAAAACAATTAAAAATAGAGTTTTCTTGACAATAAAAGCACCCCGTAAACTATATGGGTATTTTGTACAGCGATTCCAAGTTAAGATACAATATAAAAATGATTTTACTTTAGTAATTTCTTTCCTACAATGCTGAAAATGTTTTTTATATATGTTTCTATAAAAATATTAATGCTCAATACATCACATGGATCAGCTCAAAAAGGTATTTGGAAATTTAACAAACTTATCACCTATTAATAGCCTAACAAATGATTTATTATCAACATTCTGCAACTAGCTTATTCGTTTGAATAATGTCGCGTCATGTTCCCAGATATTTTTATAGCATTAAACATTTTTGGTCTTTATGTTTAGACTGATTCTTAAACAAAAGTTATTTTGATACCTTATAATTAATGAAAATTTACCCATAGACATGTTGTTAAATTTGCCGAGATTTTTAATAAAATGGAGAGTAATTATTAGTTTAACAATTTTTTCAAGAGCATTTCATTGTTCTGGTAAATAACAACGTGCAAGCAAATTGACGAAAAAAAAAATACGCAACAAAAACTGAAATGTCTTAAATAATTCTAAGTCTCTTACTTTATAATGCAAAATATTTATATGGTCCTTGCTGTCACCAAAAGCTTTAGAAAACCAGTCTTCCGTTGAACCTTTTCAACTATAATCTTGACATTCATTATGTTTGTTAAATGAGCTTAATCACTGAAGTTTCTAATAATCATTTATCAGATATAGGAAGACAAATAAGTTTTAATAACAAACAGTTACAATTAATAAAATTTAACAAAAGATATTAAAAATTAATTAAACTTTTGTATTAGACAGAATGGCGCGTATGAAGCATCTTCCAATAAAATACAAATACAGATAATGCAACACAAAAAGGAAAAAAACACAGAAGAAGTAAACAATAGCGATAACAATACATCTTTTTGCTCGCCCAACGTAGCAGCATCCAGTGATTGCATCAACAATATTTTCATACAATTAACCAACAATTCACTATAGAATTAACAAAAAAATCGTGCTCTAATAATTAAAATACATAAAATAAAAACAATTAGGATATAAAAGAAAAATAATTAAAATGAAAGAGAACGCGAATGGCGAACTTTTTTCATAACAAAAGCTTTTAAGGCAATTCAGCATGTTTCAAGCTCTTTGTAAAGTTTTCTTTCGCCATAAGGAGCTTTAACAGATTATTTTTATTTATGACTAGCTGTTACCCGTGACTTCGTGCGCGAAGAATTTGAATTGTAACTTTTTTTAAATTCAAGAATGTAAATGTTTCGTTATATGTAGAAAGGGGAAATTAAAAGTTCTGATGGTTGATAATACATAATTGGACGACTAACAGGAGTGTACTGTAAGATGTGTCTGCTGTTACAGTTAGGTAAATTCTTTTTATATTACAACACACTTTTGTATACGACGTTTTTTGTTTCACGTTGTTTGCACCGATGTAGAGGTTTAGTGGGCTGCCACACATAGTTACCAACGGAAAAAATATGATTTTTCCAAATGTACGCCTGCCCCTTTGAGTGTCTGACCTTGAGTCTGACAAATGCTAATTTTAAAGGGAATTGTCACGGGATGGTAAATCCTTCGGTATTATCGGAATGCATAGCATTTAGCACACTCACCTCTCGCTATGCCAGTCATATCAGTATCTAGTACGACTTTTGGTCCTAAGTGTGTAATTTGAAACCGTGTGCCATTGCGCAGTCTCGGTACATCGAGGTTACGTATGAATAGTTCTGGCACACCGAATTTTAATTTCAGCTTGTCGGAAGGTATCCCTGACAATTCCATGGGGTTTAAGAACTCTACAGGATATGATTTTACTTGTTATTGCCCATTACAGTATCTACAGATACATATTCTGTAATACATCCCTCCATTTGTGAAGCATTTTTTTAAATTTATCTGACCTAAACTTTCATTAGTCAGTACCAAAATTAACCAATCAACAAACAATCTCTATTCCTCTTATTAGCTTATAGGGAAGGATAATCCTTGCTTATCAGTTCCTCTGTACTGTGAACAATTTTAAAAAGTCCCAATTTAATACACTGTTTGAATATCTAGCAATCGCCAAATCTATTTGGCAACTGTATCAAGCGCCAAGTTCGAATCGGTTCTTTCTTTAGTAAACAAAACGTTGAATTCCGTATTCATTTGGTTTATTCAATCCCATCTTTTTAAATCGGTTGAAAAAGCTCTTAAAGCATTAAAATTCGAAATGGAACTATTGTAATTAGCTAAATCGTTTGGTTTAGAATTTAGCCGCCAGTGATTATCCAAATCGTTTGGTTACAAATTTAACAGCCAAACAAATCTTGGATGTCGATAAAAAGAGCGATAAAGAATTATTTTGGCAACCTTTCCACTAAATTAGACTCTTATTTTAAGTAAACATTGAGCAATATTTTTCTTTAGTTATAATTAACTTTAGTTTTTAAATTTTAATCCAAAAACTCTTGAAACTATATCATATCTATCATTGGTTTTCTGTCCTTGCGTCAATTTTTCAGTTATTATTCCACAAATTAATTATTTATTTCTTTTCTCAGCAAAGTCACGTGATGCTTGACTTTAAAAATAAGTCATTTCAAATGCTTGCACTTTTCTGAAGGATCACGTGACATTCCTTTTGTTTACGCATTCCTTAAGGATCACGTGACAGTTGATTGAAAAATAAAGTAGTAATCTTCATCGCAATTCGCTTTTTAATTATTTAATTGTTAACTGTATTCAAAAATGATGAATTTAACATGATCTCACCTACCCTATGTCCGTTCCTGGGTTTCAAGCTACAACTCTGCCAATTTTCATCCAAATCGGTTTGGTAGTTTTGCAGTAAATGCGTAACAAACAGACAGACACACTTAAACACACAGAAAAAAAGGTGAACTATTTCAAAGTCTAACCGTTGCCTAGCAACGGAGTAGCTATAAATCTTCGTTATTTCAAAATCGTCTGCACGTATTTAAAATTATGGAACTTTTCAAAATTAATAACAATCGAAGGGAAAATGTCACAGAAATAAAATTGGCATTATTGAAAAGGTAAAAATTTGAACTTTAAGATGGCATAAAAATATTTTTTGTCGGACTATTTGCTCCGAAGTTACGGCGGAAAAACGGTTTCGGTTAATTTCTAATTAACAGCCTGTTTAATTAACTTTTGGACTTAGAAAAGTTCATATTATATATATATATATATAAGTGTCTTCCCCTTGTCTTAAATAATAAGTGTACAAAATTTGGTTGAGAACCGTCCATTGGTTTAGGATGTATGTATGTGGAACATATCCACATACATACATACCCACAATGACTTTTATTTATATTAAGATTGCCTTGAACTATGGTCTTGGTTTAATGCTTTACTCGTCAAGCCTTCTTATCCAAAGAAGCTTAAAGCCGCTTCTTGATTTTTTGTTAAAATGAAATATACAGCGACAGATAAAACTGAACAAAATATTATTGCACGTTATTTCTTCCTAACTTCAATGGAATTACTGCTACAACATATCAATTAGGGACTTCTATACGAAGTTCAAAGCGGAAATGGGAGACACGTAAAATCTATTTACACATAAATATAAATAAACATATAAATTGTTATCACGAAAAGGAAATCGTGAATTGGGCTCAACCTAGCCATTAACAGAAATGGTTTGGACGTGATAAGAGTTGAAATTAATTAATTGCCACAACTGCGGTTTTTCGCCGCATATCATTTGCTGAAAAGTATTCTCCTGATAATAGTTCCGTCTTCCTCTGAAGCCTATCAACGACTATAATGAGCTCAAGCATCTTCATTTGGTGACTTCTTTCCAACATAGCTGTAAATCTAAAGCAATAATATGCGTATAGATCTTTTTACTTTCTCGTATACGAATAATACAATGAGAAAGTATTGTAATCGTCAAAAAATTCGAACTCGAGATTTTGACGAATCTCCACGTTTTAGACCTCCCTGAGTCCGAAAAACACAATTTGGGAATTATGTCTGCCTGTGAACACGATAACTCGAATACTATTAGAGCTAGAGTGATGGAATTTGGTATGTGATCTTTACACATAATTTGTTGGTTTCTGTCAAATTTTGGACACAATCCGTCCATGGGAAGTCTGTCCGTGTTCATTGTGAACGCGATAAATCAAAAACTTAAATAGTTAGCTGGATAAAATTTGGTACACAGTTTTATCATGAGGAATGTAGGTCGGTATAAAAGTTTGGGCCAAATCCGTCAAAGGGTTGACTGTCAGTCGGTCTGTATAATCGCGTACTTGTTAACGCGATAACTTCTTATGGCTTAAATAAATATAACTTGATATGTGGTCTTCTTATCTTAATTGTAGATCCGTACACAATTTTCGTTTCAATTGGTTGAAAAAAAGCTGTTCAAATCGCCTATTCGTCTTTTCTCATCACACAATGACGCAAGGCTATTATTGCGTGATGGCGAGTTAAACTTCCGTTTCTACCCCCGCTTTTCGCGCCTCGTGGCGTTCTTAGCGTAGAGCAGAATCGATACGAGAAAGTTTAGGGGAGGCCACTCCCGTTGGTTTATTTTCTAGCAAATGAAAGAAAAAGCATTGCAATTTTTTAAAAACGATATTCAGATTTTGATGAACCTCCGCGAAATTTGATAACCTCCTCTGGCTCCGAAAAACACATTTTTTTAAATTATGTTTTTCGATTTCTGAACACGATAACTTTAAAAAAAGAAAGATTAAGATCAAAGAGTTTAGTTATACTAACGTCCCATTTTGAAGCAATACGAGGGTTATTCTGGACGGTTATTCTTATTAATCTTGAACCCCGTTCAGATGAGGACGACGTCTGAGCTGGCACCTCCATCTCCAAACTTCCGCTCCACTCCAGCGGTAGGACGTTTGACTTCCTACGCATAATTTAACGTCAAACACGCCCCTATATTCGGGTTTTGAACCTGCAACCCTCTGGTCCCGAACCCGAGACCTTTCTACTAGGCTACCGTGGCCTCAAAGGTAAAAGAAATTCGGTAAGCAGTTTTCACACAAAATTGTATATTTGTATCAAATTTTTTATTAAATCCGTCAATGAGCTTTTCATCTATCAGTCTGTCTCTTCGTGAGTATTTGAACACGTTAACTCAAAATCAAGACATGCTAGATGGAGGATTTTAGCATATGATCATACATCCTAATTATGCATCTATGCCAAAATTTGGACCAAGTCTGAATAAGGAAAGTATAAAATATATACTCGACCCTCTTCACTATACGGGGCGTCCACTTAAATAAGGCCATCCCCTTAACGTCAGAACGACGGAAGCTATGGTCATGAAAGTGGTGTCTAGGTATAATAAAACGGCTATGAGCCATGCGATGAGACCGCTTACAGCACCACCTGGTGGAAATATCCGGAGTTCGAGTTCCTATATTCAAAAACAATACAAGATAGAGGAAAATAATCAGTTACAAAGTTGTAGAGCATTATCAATTTTGTATAAAAAGACACCCTGGAGACACTGATACGAACAACAGAAAACTTAAAGCGCACAATTGTTTGCTCACGATTTCCCAAAGTGTGACGTCACAAAACATAGACAAATGGAGAAAATTTTATTTTTCATATAAAAATGATTCCAATATTCTTTTCCTGTGGGAATGATTCCAACAGCAGGTTTATGCGACCTTTCCAACAACATTGCAGTACCGTCAATGACGCATTACTGTTGCTTGTGCCAGCGTGCCAACTGATATGTTAAACGCGATTCCAACAGCAGGTTTATGCGACCTTTCCAACAACATTGCAGTACCGTCAATGACGCATTACTGTTGCTTGTGCCAGCGTGCCAACTGATATGTTAAACGCGATTCCAACAGCAGGTTTATGCGACCTTTCCGACAACATTGCAGTACCGTCAATGACGCATTACTATTGTTTGTGCCAGCGTGCCGACTGATATGTTAAACGCGATTCCAACAGCAGGCTTATGCGACCTTTCCGACAACATTGCAGTACCGTCAATGACGCATTACTGTTGCTTGTGCCAGCGTGCCGACTGATATGTTAAACGTGAAATTCAAAAAAGGGACCAAATCTGTATTGTAACTGACGGAAAGCAGTTTTAACACCGAAAATAAAGGTATCTTGTTATATCTAGTTGTTTTGTCTCTTTTTGACACGTTTCGTGTCGTAACAGTACTGGAAATCGCCAGCAAATAAATGTGCGTTTTAAGTGTTCTGTTCTTCGTATTAATGTCCCCAACGTGTCTTTTTGTACAGTCGTCAACAAAATGAATAGGACACATCTGTAACTCGGGTAGAAATTATTGAATCTTCACAAAACTAGTGTCGATGTTAATGGCTCAAGAGGACAGGTT
>BGPR01004423.1:92272-108878 GCA_013235015.1 Araneus ventricosus | reverse complement strand
GTCCTCACACACCGGGCGGATGTTGACGCTGCTGTAGATGGCCAGCACGCCTTCGGGGACCAGCACTCTTTCTGCCTCTTTGAAGAAGGCTTGGAAATCCAGCCAGTGGAAGGAGGTGGCCGCTGTCAACAGCTGGACAGACTGGTCACCGACAGGTAAACACTCTGCTGGTGCAATACTGGAAAGGATAGCACTCATAAGTAATCTATGGGAAAAGGGTTAGATCTGACCATATACAGTATGTTTGTAGTTAAATTGAGACTACTCAGAGTTAGGGATGGCGGTTATTGCGAAAATAACCGGTTTTCGGTTATTCTTGTTTTTTCACCTCCGGTTTAACTGGGCGGTTATAACCACTCAAAATAACCGGTTTTCGGTTTTTTTTATAAGAAACAAACGTCGTTTGTAGACAAATTACTATTAAATAATTACAAACAGTATTAATTTTTTATTAATACTGTTTTTACAGCAAATCAATCCATTGGCCAATATTTATCTGCACATAAAGACTCTTTCAGTAATCCGCCAACCAATAGACGCCAAGAGAAAGCGGTTGTCGTTGATTGGCCTAAAATGATGAAATTCAAAGCTGCTTAACTTAGTAAATTTTAGTCTAATCGAACCTAAAATCGAGCCTATCTTCCGATCCGGTTTTTTACCCGGTCATTGGATTTAAAAAAATAACCGATTATAACCGGAGAAAAAATAATCGAAAAAAAAAACCGGTTATCCGAAACAAAGTAACCGGTTTTCGGTTAAAACCGAATCAGAGCCATCAGCAGCTCGGAAAAATGATTAGATCTGTCTATGCAGTGTGTCTGTAATTAAACTGAGACTACTCAGAGTCATCTGTAGCTAAGAAAGAGTGTTAATTCTTACTAGTGATGTAAAATACCCGGGTATTTATTTCAAAAGGCCTGGGTATTTACCCGGGTATTTAATTTTCAACCAATTTTTATTCATATAAAATACATGTACTAGCGTATAATAATGATACTGCTATATATATTGAGTGTAAGGTAAGGTAAGAAAAAGATAAACTAGAAACATATGAACGTTTTACAACTTTTTAAATTTTATAAAAACTAAAAAGTTTAATCAGAAAAAACAAACGCAATCCTAAATCATGCATAAATACGTGATTTAAATATCGATCCTTTTTAATTACAATGAATAAATGAATAATAATGTATTTGTTGCTTTTTTTAAAAAGAAAGTTATTTTAACTAAATTAAAAAGGAAAATGTTGAATTTGCTTTTAAAATGATAAAGAGATGATAATTTAAACTAAAATGAAAGGCGCGATTGTTTATAATTCTTTTTAGATGAATTAGACAAACAACCAGGTATTTCTGCTTAAAAGTTAGCAGATGTTTCATTTCTAACAGTTTTTAAAAGTGATAATGAATGTAAACTTCTTGCTGCTGAAACTGTTGTGTTATTTGAAGATGTATTGGACATTTTTCTCGGTAGATCAGGTTCATCTGGATCATCAGCATCAAGACTTAAATGTTTTGAAACTCCAAATTTGATGTAGTTGTCATGGTTGGAATTTGTTTAAAACAAAACCCATTATCTATTGCATCCATTTCAAAGACCTTCTTCAAACCAACAGGACATTTGAAACATTTTTTTTATGTGTTTCTTCATTTTGCTTGCAATGACGTGTTTGTACTCAACATTACAGAACTTACATTGTACACTTTTATCCTTCTTAATATTAAAAAATTTTTTGGTAGGTACTTTTTTTCTCTTCCATCTTTACTTTTCAGCTTAAAATTTAGAGTAATATTAATACATGTGAAGTGAGTGGCTAACTCTTCATTAAATTAGAACAAGAATGGCAGAATCCTAGCATGGCATTGTGAGAAAATTAAGAATCAGAGGCTTTACTGGCACTATCTGTGTATTGACGGATATGACGGATTGATATCTGTGTATAAACGGTGTTAAAAATCATTATTCTATTGCGTCATTGCTTCACAAAGAAAAGGTAAATTATCCTCCGATCCCGTTTAAGTTCTAGAATATTTTATTCGGAATCCTGACTGCAATTCTTTTTTTATAATTCGGACAAAGCTTTAATTTAAAAATTTTATCTACTATGTATTATATATATAAGTTTTATGTGTTTCATTTTTAATCGCCATTCACAAGTCTTTTTTTCCCCAAAATACCCAGTTTTGGGGTATTTATAAATTTTTTATGTTTCATTTTGAATCACTATTCATAAATACTTTTTTTGCAAAAAAAAAAAAAAAAAAATACAAAATACTTTTGGGGTGTTTATAAATTTTATATGTTTCATTTTGAATCACTATTCAAAAAACCTTTTTTTTTTTTGCAAAATACACAGTTTTGGGTATTTACTCAGGCTTAGGGTAAATACCCGGGTATATACCCAAAAAATATTCACCTACCTACTGTGTATTTATCCAATCCACATCACTAGATCTGACCGTATACAGTGTGGTTATAACTAAACTGGAACATTCAGAATCGTCTAGAGCTCGATATAATAACCATATTGAACAACAAAACGTAGTGGTGGGGGATAATAATGACATGCAAAGAAGGAGTCAACCAAAAAAACCCTATAGTTCGTGTGATTGCAATTTAGAAACCAGCGGAGTGGTATCCTCTCTACCACGAGTGGGGAAAAAATACACTTAGCGCCATTCCTTAACACAGGTAGGAAAAAACGCGCGAATCCGTTGCCCCCCTTTCTTTGCGTCCTAGAATGGCGCAGAAAACGAATATGCAATTTCAACGTCTTTTTTTCAACCGATTGAAACGAAAATTGGGCACGGATCTACAATTAATGTGAACCAATAATTCAATCATACCAATTTTTATTTATCTAAGTCATAGCGTTTAGGAATTATCGATTTCACAAGTAAGCGATTATACAGACCAACAGACAGTCAACCTAAAGCCCTGAATACGTCTCTTAAGTAGCGACACGTTCAATCGTCCGCCATTTTGGGGGTAACAGTCACTCTCTCCCTAAGTCTGCTATTGAGAAATACGGAGTTTCGTTCGTTGAATGTGGATTTTTATTAACAAATGTTTACAGATTCCCAAATATAACTTAAATACCTAATGATATACATATAAAAAAATCATTTTACCTTAAATAATAATTTATTTTTATATTAAAACACATACTATACTAAATGCGTGTTTTGAAATAATTCGCGATCATTTTGAAGAATAATTTTATTCAATTTTTTTTTCTAAGACTTTCTAAGTTGTGAATTACTCCAAACCAGGGTTGATAAAAATCATGATTTTTTAAAAAAATAAAAAAATCGGATTTTTTTTTATTTTAATCAAATTTTTTAAATTTAAATTTATTTAAGTATAGTGTTTAAAACAAACATATATGTTAACTTAAACTGTTCAAGTTAGAGATCCAAATTAATTAATACATGCAAATTCCTTTTACATATAATTAAATATATATATATATATATATATATATATATATGAATAATTCATAAATCAGTAGAAAATAATTACTTACAATAGGATTTTCTGCTTGTTTTAATACTTACTTTTCAATTATCTATATCATAATTTAAATAAAGGATGCTTACTGTTATTTAGAGATTTTACTCCTTAAACCACAGTGCAGAATTATGTATTTATTAGAATACTCAATTATATATACTCACATTTAATTTTTTTTAATAGTAGGTCTTGAATTCATGGCTTTATATAAAATAATTTATTTTATCTCTGAAGCGGCAATTCTCATGCCAATGCTCTTTCTAGAACATTTTTTTTACCTTCCTTAGCTCTAAAGCTCGATTTTTCTTTTTAATTAAAAAGTGCATTTTGTGAGTGACAAAAATATTAACAAGTTTAACCATCAAATTACAGCACTGAGGAAACTGTTTAAAATGCTCCATAGAAGAGCTTAAAAATAATGACTTCAAATGCTTTAACTATTCCAAGTATAATGTTAAAAGCGTGATACACACATTCAAGCGAAGACCCAAGATGGCGGCTGTTTACCCATGTGACTGGCAACTTCCAATCAAAATCGAAAGCGGCACGAAGTCGATGGGGAAAAGAGTGTCGCTACTTAAGAGACGTATTCAGGGCTTTAAGTCAACCCTCTGCCGTATTTGATCCAAAATTTGATAGGCACCTACATTCCTGATGTAAAACTGCGTATGAAATTTTATCCATCTAGCTATTTAAGTTTTTGAGTTATCGTGTTCACATGAACACAGACAGCCACGGAGACAGACTTCCAGTGGACATATTTTGTCCAAAATTTGACGGAAACTTTCAAATTATGTGTAAAGATCGCATACCAAATTTCATCCTTCTAGCTTTAACCGTTTTTGAGTTATCAAATTCACAGACAGACATAATTCCTAAATTGTGTTTTTCGGACTCGGGGGTTCTAAAACGTGGAGATTCAACGAAATCGCGAGTTCGAATTTTTTGACGATTACAATGCTTTCTCTTTGTATATTTCGTATGCGAAAAAGTAATAAGCATAATAAGGATTTCTAATAGTATAATTTATAAGCATACACTGATTTGTAATAATATAATTAATAAACATACTAACGATTTCTGTTAACATAGTGGTTTCGTAAAAACATAATTTATAAACATACTAACGATATGAATTAACATATAGATTTTTCCCTCACTCGTGTTAGGGCGTATACAAGAAAAGTTTAGGGGAGACCACTCCCGCTGGTTTTATGTGCACATTATCTTTGCTATAACTAAGAGTCAATTCTTAAAAATTACAAAAAGCTCAAAGAACAAAAATAGCTTGAAAATCAGATAGACATTACAGAGAAAGAATTTTTAAAATTTTAACAACACAAAAATGCTTTTTTAACAGTGAAACCAGACGAATACAAAACAGACGAATGAAGCCACAAATATTGCTATTGAACTAGAGGAGAGGTTCTCAACGTGTGGTACGCGTACTCCTGGGGGTACGCGAAGGACTATTTGGGGGTACACGAAATTAAAGTTGTTAATGGCGGAAACAGGAAAACATAAGGGATTATAAAAGTTAAAGAATTCTGTTTCTCCAAGCGAATACTTGCTATTTAATAACTACACCTCTTGAATAGTTGACTATTACGAAATGCAGTTTTTAGCTATTCTTATAAGTTATAACGAAATAATTACAATTCTGGTTTCATTTGCGTATTAGCGTATGCATTAGCCGATGAACTAATACTATTATAAAAAGGGAATAAAATGTGAAATGAAAAATAAGTTCTGAAAATGTTATTAATTCGAGTCATTTCACTTTTAAATTAACCGTAACATTATTGGTAAAAACGCCTTTGCTTTCGTTATGGGGGTGGGGTGAGGTGGATATGATAGTAGGGGGTACGCGAAAACAAAAAGAATAAACAAGGGGTACGCGAGGAAAACAAAGTTTGAGGACTCCTGAACTAGAGGTTCGAATATCCTCTAAAATTTTCTTAAACATTTCCATGATTCTACCTGTACTGAACATTTGCGGCTTTTCGGTAATACCCAGCTTCTTGTATCTGAGATTTGCTGATATCGCATCCACAGACAGACCTGAAGTAAGGAGCCAGTACAATGGTGCTCTGTCCAGTGCCGCATCCCACGTCGACAGCTTGGCCGAAAGGCCTCTGAAACTAAAAAACATACAAGTCTAGAAAGTGTACTCATATATATTCAGAAAGAGTAGATACATGCAAAAAAATTATTTAAATATAATAATAAAAAAATAAATAAATTTAAATAAGAATAAATAAATTTAATAAAAAAAATTAATTAAACCCCCAAGTAGCACACTATATTGCTCAATATTGTAAAATTGGAAAAATCAATATTGTACAATATTGATTTACAATATTGTGACAAAGTAAAATGTAAGACTTTTCCCATATTGCTCAATATTGGGTAACAATATTGTACAACGTAGTTCCTAATATTTTACAACGTAGTTCCCAATATTGTACAACGTAGTCCCTAATATTTTACAACGTAGTTCCTAATATTGTACAACGTAGTTTCCTGATATAAAATAATTTCTTCTATCCCCATACAGATTTAAAACGAAAAACGTGGAGCGCATGCAATAGATAATTGATACATAAATAGTTTATTTAAGTCACTAACAATTTTATAGCAATGGAAATGATATGAACTGTTGTGTGAGTTTTCTCAACGACAGTTACTCCCTACACTCAGGTCCGGCCTTAGCAAGTGCGGGGCCCAATTGGAAACAATTTTTGATAGCCCCGATTCCCAGCCAACTTGCATCAAAGCAGGTCGGTCATTAAGCATTTAAAATAAATTTAATTAAAATTTTTTAATTTAAATGCAGTTTAATTAATTAAATTAAAATTAATTCTTAATTTAATTATGTTTATTATATATTAATAATTAATTGTTATTATTAATTAAGTAATTAATTATTAGTTATTAATATATAATTGTTTAGGGAGTCAAATACAGCATAAAGATTATATTACCTGACTCTCCACGACCCTTTTTCATAACACTAGCAATTTCAGAAGACTTCAGAATGCAAACAAGATACAATTTTTATTTATGCTTGATAAATCAAAATTACAGCAATTAAAAATAGAATAAACTGCATTTTTTAGTTTTTTCTACTTAGTTTTAATATTTAATTTGATCTTTAAGCATTTTATTCTTAAGTATTTTAAATAAAAAAAATTATATTTATATAAGGAAATATGTTTCCTTGTTTGCTGAATTTTTATAAGGCATTATTATAAAGACCAATTATATATGCAATCATAAAAATTATGGCCTACTTCAGGGGTAGAAAATCTTTCAAGCCTCGTGGGGCAAACTGAAATCCTACACAATATTTAGTTTGCGAACGATTTGGAAATAATTACACCATATTAATATAGTTTAAAAAATTAAGAATGTATTTAGTTTAACATTTAGGTGTATATAGTGTTTACGACTTTAAAAATCACAATACGCGTTTTTTCAAAATAACTAATTAAAATAAATTTATGCTTTTATTTGCGAAAGAAAAATTAAGCTGGTTTATTCAGACTATCAAATAAAATAATTAAAGAAGGGCCGCAGATTTTTTGCAGTAGCTAAAAAATTTAGCTATTATTTTAAAGAAGCTCAGCAGAGATAGTATTAAAGCAATTACATTAAGATATGAATCAATGGAAGAAAAACAATGAAATTAGTACTAATTTGTACTCACCCCAAAAAAGTGGCTGAAATAAAATAAATTTTTATATATATATGTCGTTCTTTATGATTTCAAGGAGCCTTCATGCCATCTTCGAAAAAAATCGAACCCCGCGTTTGGTCGTGACTTGATAACAAACGAATTCACAGATAAACGCAATGTTGAAAGGTCAAATTAAAACAGAGAGTTCGCTTAATTCAGTCAATAAAAGAGCATGTATGAGTGTGCGACTGTCTTTCCGCGTTCCACAAGACAGACCTCTGAGCCTAGACTTACCAAATTTGGTACAAATGTACTATGAAGGATGGGAATGTGCGCCCGGAGAGCCTTTTAAAAAATTTAATTAATTAAAAATTAAGCAAGAATATGGTATGTTTCAGCGATAAAGGCAAAATATATTATGACACGAAAAACTTTTATACACGTTCTTGTATTTCAAAAATATATCTTTCAAATCTAATGTACAAGTTTATTTGTCGGACAATGTTTCTCCTTAAATCTGAAAATACATTTAAAAAAGTTATGCTTAATCTTTAACAATAGTTTGCATGATTTCAAAAAGCCAGCCTAATACGTTTTCAACAATTGAATGTAAAGATCTAAATCATTAATTTGATAAAATTCAAAACACATTAACTCAAAATTTAGTTTCAAGTATTGATACATTTTCTGTTCACTGTTTTTCTTTTCCTTGTAAAACTAATTCATTCTTTTGAAACAATTAATGCTTTAAGCTTACCAAAAATTAAATAATTTCACGTATTTAAAGTAAGTTGGAATAATTAATATACAGTTAATAAAATAAGCGAATCATTCGGTGTTTGAATACAGCCAGTATTTTAAGAATCCTCCTGGCCTCGAGAAAGCCAGAAGAAAGGCGGGACCACCCCTCGTTGTAATTTGACCACTGTCCCCCGAAACACACAACACCCTTTTTTTTTCCTGCCTTTACCCACCAAATTGCGTGATGTCTTTACCTCCCTTGTCAGGGCTTTAACGAAGAAGACAGAGTAATAAAATGAGCTGCAAAAAAAAAGAAGAAGAAATATGTCACTGTGCCCTCTCTAGTAAGAACCCCGTACTGCTGGCAAAGAGATATTCTTCGGACATGCTGAGAGCCTCCTTTTTATCTTGCATTTATGATAGTAGGAAAAGTCTTAGAGCGTTGTTGACTTGTGAATCAGTACTGTGCTACACTAAAAATGCCTGGAAAAAAATCCACGGAACCCCAAAAGTTAGGGGTCCTACATTGTCTATTCGATAATCCGACCCTGTATATAAGGAGTTTTGGGGCAACAATATTATGATAAACTGAAACAACAAAATACATTACGAAACTGAGAAAACGGATCATTCAAGAATAATGGCTTCAGTAGTTTGATTATAAAAAAAATACAAAACTATAATTGGCAATTGATTTCAGACAAAACTGTTAATAATTTACAAAACTTTTTCTATCAATCAATCTCACTGTTCTTTATTTATAGGATAGGACATTTTTTAAATTATAAAACAACAGGACATAAAACTACAAAAAGGTTATTAGAAAAAATCACGAAGAGGAATGCTTCAGAAACTACCTTTCCTTTTTTTTTCTCCTACTAATTCCTTCAAAATATCTCTGGCTATATTTATAATTGCCGTATAAAGCATACAGTTCAAGACTACAAATTTAAGATTAGCTAATTAAGATTGCCCTTGAAAACTTTTAATATATATATATATATAAACATAATTAAAAACATTATTTATTTCCGTTTAAGGTTATAATTAGAATAATAATAATTTATTCTACTAAAATGAGCATTTCTTCAGTTATCACATTACTCATAATTTCTATAAAACACTCATCTTAAAAGACTTACTGGTCGAGTAGAAAGAAATATGCAATGGTATCAAATGGCATGTTTAATAAAAAAATAACCAGATTTAAATCAACATTTTCATCATTATTTTAATGATTGTGTAGAAAAGAGATAAATTGTTTTATTTCAGACAATCAAAATTACTATAAGTAGTCTTCTCGATGATAAAAAAAAAAAAAAAAACTGCTTGGAAGTTCAACTCAAACTGAGTAGTTTGGTTGTCCAATCCCAGTAATTATTATTATGTCCGCGACCATTCAAACGGAAATATATACTCTTATTTCGTATCTGAACATTTAAAAAATCTTATTTTATTTTACCGTGAACATCCAATAGTAATTTATATTTGCAAGACATTCTTGGATTTATTAAAACAAATCATGCTTTTGTAATGCAACAAAAACGTGTTTTTTAATATAATTTGTTAAAAATAATAATTAATTGATTTTAATTTGAATAAATTCGATTACATTCTTTGTAGCATGCTAGCGCGGGGCCCTATTTGGAGCAATCGGTCCAATCGGCTTAAGGCCGGCCCTGCCTACACTCCTTACTATTAAATATTGCATGCGCCCCACGTTTTTTGTTTTAAATCTGTATGGGGTTATAAATCTGTATGGGGCTAGAAGAAATTATTTTATATTTTTTAGTCCGTTTTTAAAGCGTGGTATATTAAAAAAATTTTTATTTAAATAATTATGTTTTGCTTTTTAGTCTTGTGTGTGTGAAATTTTGCAATCGATTTTAAACATCTTGATGAGTTTATGACAGAGACATGTGGCAAATTTCAGGTTTATTTCAGTTTCTCTTCACCTGATCATAAATAGAAAATTGTTATACCAACCCACCAATAATATATCAATCTGTTTAATTGTTATTTTCCTGAAAAAATCAAGTTACGTGACGCAGATAAATTCATGAAAACAACTAGCAACCGCGCAGCATTTTACTCCCCGTCTGGAATTTCACGGCAAACAAAGGATTGTCACTCTGGTCTGTGGGTGTCCTCGAGGCCGTGCGCAAAAGACTTGTGCAATAGTGCGCACGGCCTCGGTATCCTCCCCTCCGAACTTCAATCACTCTTCGATGTCCCCCACTCCTCGCTGCGGAATTTCTTGGAATCCACTTCTACAAACTCGAGATTCCCCCTCCCCCTAAACTGCATTCACTATTCACGAGTGAAGCCTAGACAGCGCCATCTATCGAAGCTCTGGGTCGGTGCAACATAAAATATTAAATGAAAAATTTACAGACATACAGACAGACGAGAAAGCGAGTTAATATTGCATTGCCATCTAATTCTGAGCTATGTTTCAAGTTTCAAATCTCCAGCTCATAGGGAAGTTAGTTTAAAATCGATTGCAAAATTCGTACCGAACAGACAGACAGACAAGAAAGAGAGTTAACAAAAACGTGGTAATAAATAGACTGGAGAAAAATGCAACATAAATTTCGGTGAATACATACATGGATTATGAAGTTATTTACCAGGCTGTGCACATCCATCGTATAATTTTTCAAATGCACTATAAAATGCTATCTTCAGTGAAGTGTTGACCATCTTAAACCATCAAGCTGAAACTGGATATCGAGGGAAAATTAGGGGGAAGAGCGTGGAAAAAGAAATAAAAAAGCGGGAAGATAATAAAACAGTGGAATTTTCTAATATTCTCTGTGTAAAAGAATGAGATGCCAACTTCTGTAGTCCAATCTCTACTACTAATATATGAGAATGTGTGTGTCTGTGTGTTAGCGCTCTCCAGGACAGACCACCAGACCTAGAGCAGCGAAATTTGGCACAAACATACTTTGGAGGTTAAGAATGTGCACCTCGGAGCCGTTTTTTTAATTTTAATTAATTAAAAATTAATCTAAATTTTGGCGTTTTTCCTTAATAACTTCCGAAAATATTACAGCATAAAAATTATTTTTACACCATCTGAAAATTTAAAAACTATCTTCTCAATTATATCAATTAAGTTGGCGTACGATTTTTTCTCTAATTTTAATAAATTTTTAAAAATATTTTTTGGCATGATTTACAACAATACTTTTCATTGTTGCAAAGAGTTTCAAACCGTTTTCATTGTTCAAACAAATATTTAATTGCGTGTTCCACTTCCATTGTTGAAAGCTAAGAAAATATCTAATTGGATTTTACTTTCTTCTTTTATTTTATAAATTTTTCTGTGAAATCTGTAAAGGACGACTTCAAGGACGGAAGAACGAATTCTTTTTATCAGCGTGTTTTAAGCCAGTTAGCATACTGCTGGATGTAACATGGCCACGCCAATTTAATGTTGAGATCAAATGCGAATTGTACGTTAATGTAGACAAGGAACAGAACAAGCGCAAGGCTACGAAAAGAACGCGTGTTAAATGTCTATAGCAATTTGAAGCTTAAAACTACTTTGGTAAGGATACTTTGAATTTAAAATTATTCATAAGAGATTCATTTGAAATTTTATTTCCGGCGATCAAGCTGGTAGCCGAAGGACTTATTTCGCTATCTGTGCGCCATTTTTCCAATCGTAGTAAGTGATTTGTGCGCTTATTCGAGCTATTCTGAGCTTCAGCAAGAAATATTGGCGGAAACAAATTTTTCAACTAACTTGTGGTTATAGGGCGGTATCAACAAATGTGTGTGGGGGGTTTATTTATATTTATTTTTCTTCTTTAATTGTATAAGGACGACAAAGTTTCTTTAAACGTGAAAAAATGGAAGAAAGAAACTTCTGAAACATTTTTTAACATCTGCACTCCAAAATCTGTGCAGGTTCTTTCCTGGAATAAAGATGCCAACCGAATTTACAGGGACCATCCTACTTCCAACTTCGGGGGTGTATTGTTGTGAGAACTAACCTCCCCAGCTCCTGGCGGACGAAAGACCAGAAGAACGGAAGAAATGTTGAATTGGGGGTGAGAGACCAGGGTTGCCATATTGGCCTTTTTAAGGCCAAATTATGGAAATTTGGCCTTTTTTCAAAGCCCTTGGCCTTAGGAATTTTCATTTGGCATTAAATTCATTTTTGGCCTTTTTTGGCTTTATTTTCGTCAATGAACTTTTAGAACAATTTTTAATTACTTGTTCTATTGTTTTGTAATAAATTTTTCATGTTACACATTTCAAATGATACATAATGAGCTGTCAAACGCAAAGGCTCCTGAATAGAACAAGAATGTTTTAAATTTCTTTCACTTAAATTTTAGTTTGATAATAGAACATTGAACATATGCCTATCAAGTGGGATTCGTTTTCATGAAAGATAGGTGTTTTTCTAAAAGCAAATGACGTTTTTAATCAATTTGGTCTTCTTTGGCCTTATTTTTAAGAAGGTTTGGCCTTATTTTGCTATTTTGATCTGGTAACCCTGTGAGAGACCGAAGCTGGGTGATGGTAGTAAGCTAAATGGCGCCCTGCCACGAATTTAAGTTCTCCCTAACCAAGTTTCATTCGGTTAATATTAATTGATATGTTTCGTAATGTGTGATGTCCAGTTTGTTACGTGTCTTCATGTGAGAAATAAACCTCTTAAAAGACATTTGGTGAAGTCCTGCTTCCCCACAACATACACATTGGTACAATTTGCACCGGTAGCTGCCGCTTGCGGCCACTTATGTTTGGGATACATAAAAGAACACTCCTTACTTTCTCACTGAGGTAACTGATGATGATATCTAGCAGCTCTTGGGGCGGCTCTGGCCTGCATTTGCTGTAAGCTCTTGCCTGATCAGGCTTGTCGAAGAGTTGACTGGAAATCCTGACGTTTCCTTGCCTCCGAGGCATATCCGTGTATTGCATAATGCCAGCCATTTTATGCGACGACCAATAATTATGGATTCACCCTGTTCAAGAAAAATGTAAATAAAAACTGATCATCTCATCGGTCCCAACAATTGCCATTTCATGAAAACACACTGAATTTCTCTTTTACATGCTATTAATTACAGTTGATATAATACATAAATTGTTTCTGTTGATAATTCGCTTTCGTCACATCATGAAAATTAAGGAAGATAGTTGAATGTATCAGCACTTCTTTGAATTTGAACAAATACCAATAGGGCAGGGTGTAAGATAAAGAGAAAGAAATTTGCAATTTGAAAGCCTTTTTTTTAACCAATTGACACAAAAATTGGAGACAAATCTACAATTGGGGTTTAAAGACTGAATACGAAATTTCATTTATCTAAGTAATTTTGTTAAGTAGTAATTGCGTTCAAAAGTATGCGATTATACAGACAGTCAACCCTTTGACGGATTTGGTCCAAAATTTGATAAAAACTTACATTCCTGATGATAAAAATGTGCACCAAATTTTATCCACCTAGCTATTTAAGTTTGTGAGTTATCGCGTTCACATTAACACGGACATACAAACACACAGACTTCCCGTGGACGGATTTTGTTCAAAATTTGATGGAAATCTACAAATTATGTGCAAAGCCCACATACCAAATTCCATTCCTGTAGCTTTAATATTTTTTGAATTATAGTGTTCACAGACGGACAAACAGACAGACATAATTCTAAAATTGTGTTTTTCGGACTCGGGGAGGTCTAAAACGTGGAGATTCGTCAAAATCCTGAGTTCACGATTACAATACTTTCTCTTTGTATACTTCGTATAGGAGAAAGTAAAAACGGACTCTTTAGTACGTCATTTAAGGATTGCGAGTAGCAACTCGCAGGCAAATAAATGAAATGATTTAAAATTTCTATAACATTTTCACCAATACGGATGGCAATACTAAGGATAAAACAATATTTTATATACATTGAAACATGGTTATTATTTAATAAAATGCAAACCATTTAATTAACTGACATGAAACCTTCACTAAAACTTGCTTATGCGTCGTAGAATTTGTGGACAAAAATTAAAGAAAATTTCTTCAGTAGTTTGTATTTCTGTATCATACAAATTATTTATGAATTTTCACTTTTATTTCTATGGATCTACAGTAACCGTGCCTAAACGTTTATTCACTTGTGGAAAAGGAATATACCTCCACCCTCAATGATCATGACAACGCCCCGAAGATCTGGCGGTAGTAAATGACAATTCTTTCGTGTCTTTTTTCTTTTCATCGGAAAGGTAATCAAATTTGGCGCCTCTTCCGTTTATTTGCAAGAGTCATGCCCCCGTACCAATAGGTCTACATATCTATGTCATTTATGAAAAATATCATATATACATTACCAACACTTTATCTAGAGTAAAGTTATCTAAAACCAGCGGGGGTGGTCTCCCCTAAACTTTCTTGTATACTTCCCCAGAAAGGTGCTGTTTCCCCTCCCCCCGCGTGGATAAAAAAATTCGAACCTACTGTTACCCAGAATTCTATGACTATCAGAAGGTTTTTTTATTGAAAAATATCTAGGTAAAAGAATCAAATTCAAAGAGATGCGTACCAATTTTCCGTTCTTGCCGTCTCAAGGACAAACTGACGTAATTCGCTGCATAGCCTTCGCGTGCACAGAAGATTGCTTCCAGTACGAATGCGCGTGGAGATAACGGATTTTTTTTTCAAAAGTAAATTATACAGACCGACAGACAGTCAACCCTTTGACGGATTTGGCCCAAAATTTTATACGGACCTACATTCATGACGATAAAACCGTGTACCAAATTTTATCCATCTAGCTATTCAAGTTTTTGAGTTATAGTGTTCACATGACCGCGGACATACAAATAGACAGACTTCCTTTTGACGGATTTTGTCCAAAATTTGACAGAAACCTACAAATTATGTTTAAAGACCACATATCAAATTTCATCCCCGTAGCTCTAATAGTTTTCGAGTTATCGTGTTCACAGACAGACATAATTCCAAAATTGTGTTTTTCGGACTCAGGGAGGTCTAAAACGTGGAGATTCGTCAAAATCTAGAGTTCGAATTTTTTGACGATTACAATACTTTCTCTTTGTATACTTCGTATACGAGAAAGTAATAACATCAAAACCAAAAGGGAACTGATAAAAACAAGATTCCTCGCAAAGAAATTTAAAGAGATATGAGAAATTTCCTCGGATTAAAAAAAAAAAACTGTTTTTGGATCTATTTTGGGGGCTTCTCTAAGACTTTTCGGTGCGTAGGTTAATTTATATGCAATTCTATAAAAGAAAAACATCCTATAAAAAGTCAGAAATTTTATTTTATGCACAGTGCATTCAAGCAAAGGAGCTTTATTCAAGCTGCTTTAATCACAGATAATCAAAATTTATAAAACAATCATAGATTTGTTTTATATGCTACTAGCTGATATACCTGGCTTTGGATGCTACGAAATAAAAATGGAAGTAAAAATTCTGCCATGGAATTAATGTCCAAAGAAAGCGACATTTTTATCACAACTTTAACAGTGACAAAAACACGTGAGTGAAGGATTTGATTAAACTATAAAATTGGTTTAAATTTAATTACAACAATAGAAATCATTGTTACTAATAGTGATTCAAACGAATTTTGAAAATATTATAAAAATTTAAAAATTATATGATTTAAAAGATAATTATTTGCTCTTTAAGATGGCATATAAATCATTTTTGTGCCATAATTATTTCAGAAGTTAATGGCGAAAAACTAGGTAAAAATGTCGAAGTTTGGCTTAATTTTTATTTAATTAAACGTCTTAAGAAATAATTAATTTTTGAAGTTGAAAATATCACAGTTGACCTAGAAATACACTCCGGAATATCATATGCAAATTTCATATCACTATTATACATCTTTTCGCAGGAGTATATGTTATAGGCAAATATAACATTCAACACTTCAGGAAAGGAACTTCATTGAATCTCCTTTAAACACAAACAATCAGTTTTTATACAGGAAACAGTTTACAGAATAAAACACATAATAACACCAGTTAAAAGATGTACTGACTTTTAAATTTCTTTTACTTTTCCCTACTCTTTGTTTGATCAGACCGAATAGGCTTTCAGTCTGTTGGTCATGTGTTTCATACGAAATACTGAAATTCGATTTAAAAATCTTTTAAGCGTCTTTTTCGATGTCGCAAAGAAATGAATCGTATAATTCTGGTATAAGTCTCAAACCATACATTTCTGTATATTTTATGTGCTATATCCTTTTTAATGTATTATAATCATACTCTTTCTGGATAGCTAACTCATAATACATGAATTTCAAATTTTTGAAAAGAAAGATTTAAGAAAATATTTAAAAGGCACAGTACGCGTGACATCTCTTCAGGTTCCAAACGAGTAGTGATGCATGCGAGTTTGGATTCTTAAGTTCTCAAAGTAAAAACAAGGCAAATTGTCAAAATGCGCGATGAGTGACCCGTGTTTTACAGAGAACTTTGCTTTACTATTCGGCGATGTATCATTTCATTATTTTGCAATATCACTTCACTATTTACTATTTGTAATATAATACTATTTGAATGACATATAGTGAATTTGTAAATAATGAATAACATATAGTGAATTTGTAAATTGTGAATAACATATAGTGAATTTTAAATAGTGAATAACATATAGTGAATTTGAAAATAGTGAAT
>BGPR01004423.1:71356-84885 GCA_013235015.1 Araneus ventricosus | reverse complement strand
ACAAATTTTCACAGCATAATGTTAACTACTTTGATTGACAGAAGTTTCTTTACTTGCTTTTACTAATATTTTTGATAGATATTTCAAAAATTCTTTCATGAGTTTGCTTATTGAAGCGTTGGTAGTTCTGTAATTCGCAACGAAATAATTAATTACTCCCTAATACCTCTTTAATTCTTTCAGATAAAAAAATGTATCATAATCGTCTGAAAAATCGATGTCCAGAATAACTACCGCATCTTACTCCATCCGAATTCGAAAATAACGTTTTTTGGTATTATGCCTGCGTGCTATTTAAAAATTTTTAAAACATTGCACAGCATAGGTTAACCACTTTGATTGACAAAAGTTCATTTACTTGCTTTTGCTATTATTGTTTGGCGGAATATTTTAAAAATTAGTCAAAACCAAATATCTTAAGATGTTAAACATATCTAGATTTCTTCACATCAAAAATATTCATCTAAAATTTCAAGAAAGCACATAAAGAGTTAGTTTCCTTTATAGGTTATTATGTTTCGTTTAGTTATATATAATGTCCCAATTTGCAGCAATGGAAGGGCTATACGTCAATAAGAGTTGAAAATAACGGTTTCTGTTTATGTAAAAATGAATAGTATACTCACCACTTACTACAGAATTCTCTTGAACATAAAGTCTTGCAGAAATACAAATGATTTCGTATGATCTTCGGCAACGAATGAGACAGTTTCGTTTCGAATCACTAAAAAGAATTAGTGTTTTCTTGCGTTTTCTTTTTCGGACCCAACTTTTTATAGGCCACATTGTTTTCTCAGCTTCAGTGATTTCTCAACTATATTTTATTGAGGTGTTTAGGAGAAACATTTTGTAGTTAAAAGAAAAGATTTCTAACTATTCAAACTTTTAGTATTACTGCCATTTTTAATTTAGAGCAAAGGAGGTAGTTATGGAATAACCATGTTGTTTACTGGAAATAACTCGGCGTTTTATGTCATGAAATAAACTACCATGGCTGCAAAAGAAATTCAACTGCCAATACTTTCTATACAAATATAAGCAAATAAAAAAGAATGGAATACAGTGTACTACCGTATTAAGCAATGAAAAATTGCGACTAGTACTCATACAACGCGATAAACAGTAATCTATAAAATGCGTAACGTATAATAACATATAATAAATTTAACATTTTAAAACAATTTTTAATTTATTATTATTTATTTTTATTCATTGGCATTACCTTATTGTTCTTAGTTTGCATGAGTTTAGTTATACAGTAGACTCCGCTTAATGTGATCGCGGTTAATGTTATCATTCGCTTTATATTATCAAAAACCTCTGGTCCCGACGAAACGTATTCAAATGTACACAAAATTATTCATTTAGTATGATCCCTACATCGTTTAATGTTATCAGTTTTGAAGTAGAGAATTGACCGATCCCTCATTTTCAACCAGCGTTAACGATTGAAGTTCGCAGAATTTCTCTCTCCGCTTGTAGGGAAACATCTGGGCACCACTTTCCCCAATAATTTCGAGGTTTATTTTTCAAGACCTCTCTTTGAAGGTCGTCCATTTAGCGGGCAGGGCCGTGACCATCAGTAATTGCCATTGAACCTTCTGAAAGTATGAATCTGCCAGTTTTTGAATATATTCTGAAATCATCTTCTTTAGATCCACCTATGCTTTCTTCAAAGCAACCATTAAAGAGCCATATCTTGGGGCCTACCGTTCCGATTTCAAAGGAGGAAAGAAAAGCAGTTTCAAGGAGCTAAATCCAGACTGTATGGAGAACAATATTCCATATTTTCGCTGCCCAAATATTGTGAGACAATGATGGAAACATGAAGGCTTATATTATAATGGCCGAAGCACCAGATAGATGCAACTTGGGAGTAGTTAGAAATTAAGAGTTCTGGGACACCGGGGGCAGGGAGCACCACTCCCTGCCCCTCCCGACTCCCCCACCCAACTGTTCCACCCGGGATCAACCCCTTCTCAGATTAGATAAGGAATTAAGATAGGAAATTAATTATTTTTTCAGACTTTGAAAATTTTCCGAGTGTTTTTAGGGACTTTGAATTTTCTCGGCTTTTTGTTCAATAAGAGTTAAACTTTCAATCTTCTTCTATTTTTTGGCATGCTCATTTTTATATTTATTTCTTTCGTTATCGAATAAAGTTTTTCATTTGTTTCCAGGAAAATTTCCAAACGTGTGCATTCTCTGTTCTTAAATAACAAAAAGTTTACTTAGTCACTAATTCACTGAAAATCTTTTGAATTAAATCAATTTTATAAGAATAATTCTTCAAATGAACCAGCTTCGATTTATTTTTCTTTCATTATTCAACTTTCCTCTTTGCTTCGAACTTATTTTTCCACGAACAAACACAATTTTAGAATATTCTAACAATAACATACAAGAGCACTAAAAATCACTTAGTTTGAATAAGTTAACTTAAAATTCCGTTTTTAACTGTTTCAGGAATATCAAAACGTTAAACTCTCTTAAAGTTAAATGGAAAATTTGAATCTTGAACGAGAAAGTGTTGGCATTATTTTTTTTCTTTCCGAATTCACTTCAACATCGACCAAATAGCTTCATTAATATTAACCATTAAAGATCACTTTTTTTTCTGTTGAACGTGTAACTTATCTATAAAGACTTTGCAATTTACTTCGAATGACGCTAAAAAGGTGACATTGAATGTCACAAATGCATTGATTGATCACAAATCATTTTATCTTAAAAATTTAGGGATCATTCATCATACTTTACTCTAAAACTATATAAAACATTCCACTAATCTAAAATTTTCCCCTATTAACTAATTAAACATATCTTTCTTTCGATACTTAAAAAAATTTCGAGTGATTTCTGCTTTTACGAACTTATTTTGACTTTCTTCTTAATTCCGTATTTCTTTCAATCTTATGCTATTTCACGAATTATTTATTCTATTTCATTAATTATATGTATTTTCTCTAACTAATTTTTCTTACATGACTGAAGTTCACTTTGATTTTTAAACGCATTTCTTCCAATGATGAAAACGATCAAAGAATATTCTATCAATAACATAGATGAAAAATAAAAATCTGTTAGGTTTGAATAAATTAATGAAATGAAACTTATGTTTTACATTCTAATTCTTTTTTTACATAGATCAAATAAATTTAGTCTCGACCATTTTAACCACCAAAGAACTTTTTTCTACATACGTGTTTAATTCATGAAGTGTGTGTTTGTCCATGCATGCGTGTGTGTGTTTGAGCATGCATATGCGGGTTTAATTCATGAAGTGTGTGTGTTTGAGTGTGCGTGTGTGTTTGTGCGGGTGTGTGTGTGTTTGTGCGTGCATGTGTGTGTGTGCATGCGTTCGTGTGTGTTTGTGCGTGCATGTGTGTGTGCATGCGTGCTGTGTGTGTGTGAGAGAGAGAGAGAGAGATTTATTTCGAATAACGACAAAAGAGTTGCCACGTCTGTGTTTGCTTCAAATTCACTCTACTTTCGAAAATATTTTTTCAATGACGAATGCAATTATTGACAAAATATAAAAGCAATCATATTAAAAATCTCTTTGGTTTGATTAAGTTTTTTCTTAGTGAAATTTGTTAAAATTGAACTTATTGAAAAATGAAATTCCAATTTTCTACCAGTTTCAAAAATATCAAAACATAAAACTATTTAAAAGCTGACTGTTTGAGATAAAAAAAAAACTATTTAATTTAAAGAATTAAACCTCATTCAAACACTTAGAGATTGAATTTTTTTCCCCTTAAACTTGAAACTTTTGCTGATGCTTTAACAAACATTTTTATTGAATCTTTATTTTTTCTTGCACATGTCTTAAAATCATTTGTCTTATAAATTTTCAAATATTAACAGAAAATTTATAATTTTAATTCATAATTAACCTCAACGCTTTCACTTAAATATATTCATGTCCACACATACACAAAGCTTATAATTTCGAAGATATATTTTCAATGACGAATGCAATTATTGACAAAATATAAAAGCAATCATATTAAAAATCTCTTTAGCTTGATTAAGTTTTTCTTGCATAGTGAAATTTGTTAAAATTGAACTTAAAAATCCAATTTTCTACCAGTTTCAAAAATATCAAAACATAAAACTACTTTAAAGTTAACTGTTTCGGATGAAAAACTTTATAACTTAAAGATTTAAACCTCATTCAAACACTTCGAGATTGAACTTTTTTTTTCTTAAACTTGAAACTTTTTACAATGTTTAAACAACACAAGCATCTTTATTGAATCTTTCTTTCTCACACATAGCTTAAATCAGCTGACTTACAATTTTTCAAAGATTGACAGAAAATTAATCATTTTAAAGCATAATTAACCTCAGCGCATTCACTTAAATATTCACAGACTTTCATGAATCTTGTAATTTCAAACTCAATCTACGTTTGAACATAATTTTTTTTCCAATGACTAATACAATTATCGACGAAATATAAAAGCAATCATTAAAAATATCTTAGGTTTGTGAGAATAGCAAAAGATAAAACTATTGACCACTTCTAGATAATTACATCATTCTTTTTCAGACTTGGAATTATGTTAACTGTGTGAATACTTTACATAATTTTTTTTCTATCAAAATAAAACATGATGAAATAAAACATTTAAACTTAATGAAAAGTTCAATGCATTGACTTGAATAGTTGAATTCCCTATTTCTGTTCTTAGAATTTTTATACAACAAGTCTTTGACGTATATCTGTTTATGCTTGTTAATCTTTGATTCTGTTAGCACTCTTTCACATGTATCAATATATTTCTGTTAATAATATTAAAAATTTTTCCTTCACATCTCAGCTTTTTCATGTTTAATAAAATTTTGTTCTATGAAAGTTATATCAATCTTAATTAATTATCCTTCTTTGCACTTTTCAGGAAGATTTTAGAAAAAAGAATTTGTTATGAATTTTCAAAGCTTACCTTGATTCCAGAAAATTTATCGTTTCGATACATTATTAATCTTAACATTAACTATTCTAATGTTTTCCGTCTTGCATTTCCTTATATCACGAACACACCAACGTGTCTAATTAAGTTCAGCATTCATTACTCATTATTATCTCTTATCTGTCTTTTAAGTTCCAAAATGTTTTCATTCACATGACTATTTCCCTATCAAATGCCTTAAGAAAATGGATTACTCACCATCTCATGCTAATAATGCTCTCTTTGATAAAAGTTATCGAGAATCTTCCAACATAGTCTTAAGAAAATTAATTACTCACTATCACGTGCTAATAGAAAATTCTTGACGATGTTTCATTTAGATAAAAGATATCTCATTGACCGATGAATTGCTTAAATAGTGACATACATGAGAAAAAGTTCATTCTGCATCTTTCTTCGGGTCGCATTTGAAAATGGAGTCAACTGAAGCTGCTTTAGGAAACCTCTCGTCTATTATCACTATTCCAGGCTGGGGCTTTATAACTATCGATCAGCTGGATTCGCCCTTTGAAGATGATGAGAATGATACTGTCGATCCAGTGTTTCCCTGCACGTTATGTGGCGAAACGTTTGCTCTACCCAGCAGCCTGAAAAACCACGAAAGATTGAGACATGGAAATAAACGACAGAGACGTGATCCATCTCAGCAATCAGGCCCCTACAGCCTTCAATCAGGCGGTGGTGCTGCAAGGAAAAGGCAAAGGCGTGATCCAACGTCGCAACCGGGTCCCTCGACTCTACAATCAGATGCTGATGGTCCAAGAAAGCAGAAACGTGATTCATCTCCACAAGCTGGTCCTTCCAATCTTCAGTCTGCTGCAAGTGATCCAATTCGAAGATCCGAAAACAAAATCTTTCCCGGTGCCACCATTTTTAAGGACTTAGACTTCGTCAAGAATGGACATAATTTAAATATTGTTTATCAACAATAGTTCCCCAATTAGTGAGGAACTAAATTATTGTAATGAGCACTATGAAAAAACTCATTATCGAAATTCTGAGGGAAGATATGTGGTACAAATGCCCTTTAAACCTGAGATTGAAAAAATTAGTCTGGGTGATTCCTATCAAATGGCCTCGAAAAGGCTCGATAACTTATGGAAACGATTAAATCGGGATCCAACTATGAAATTCTTGTACTCGGAACTCTTACGAGAATATAAGAATCTAAATCACATGGTAGAAATAACTAACTGTAACCACAGTAATGACGGTTATTTCTTGCCTCATCAAGGTGTCTTTCGTCCATCTAGCATCACTACTAAACTTAGAGTAGCCTTCGATGCTAGTGCTAAGACCACAACTGGTTATTCCTTAAATGACCTATTGTGCGCTGGTGGTGTCCTACAGGACGACTTATTTTCCATTCTTACAAGATTTAGGAAACACCAGTATGAATTTACTGCGGACATTAGTAAAATGTTCCGACAAATATCTAAAAATATTATGGAAAGAAAGACCTGAAGAGAATATCAAAGTGTTTGCCTTAAAGACTGACGTACGGCACAACTAGTTCTCCCTTCCTAGTAACAAGGACTCTTCAACAACTTGCTAAAGATGAGAGAGAAAACTTTCCCATAGCATCAAAAGTGCTCCTAGAGGATTTCTACATGGATGACTGCTTATCCGGTGCTTCCGATATGAACCAATTTATGGCACTGAAGAAAGAACTCGGAGAAATACTCCTTCGAGGCGGCATGACTCTACATAAGTGGTGTTCTAGTGCGAGCTGTGAATCGGACCTTTACCCCTTCAACTACTGCGAAAAACAGTCAACAGTGAAAACTTTAGGAATGATGTGGAACAATTGTGAAGATGCCTTCTTATTTGATATCTCTACTAGTTCCTCTACTGAGTTTACAAAAAGAGACGTTCTGTCTCAGATAGCTAGACTCTTTGATCCTCTCGGACTTCTTGGTCCTGTAATTAGCAAGGCCAAGATATTTCTTCAACGTCTGTGGCTGCTTCAGATCGACTGGAGTCAGAAACTGCCCTCAGACATTGCTGAGGAGTGTTCTTCATTCATTGCAAGTCTGAGCTATGTGAAAAACATAAAAATACCAAGATTTGTGCATCGACCAAATCCCAAGGAAATTATCCTACATGGGTTTTCTGATGCCTCGGAAAAGGCATATGGTGCAGTGATATACCTACATTGACTCTATACAGTCTGTATGTGATTCATCTGATAATAACACCTTTCTTCTTTGCAGTAAATCTAGAATGGCACCCATTAAAAGTGTCACCATACCGAGATTGGAGTTACCAGCTTGTCTACTGCTAGCCCAGCTCACAAGAAAAGTGCTTAATGCACTGAAATTAAAAATAGATCAAGTCCTTCTCTGGACTGATTCCACTATAGCCTTATCGTGGATTGATACTCCTCCTCATCTTTTAAAAACCTTTGTGAGCAATAGAGTAGCTCAGATACAAGAGCTTACTAAGGAGTATCATTGGGCTCACATCACTTCTAAAAATAATCCGGCAGACCTCCTTTCTAGAGGAGTAGATGCCCAGTTTCTTGTGAATAACCAATTTTGGTTTCAGGGATCTGATTCTTTCAATTCCTTGAACTCTGAAGTTGAACTAAACCAGTCTGATAAAAATTATTTATCAGAATTCAAATCTAAGGACTCAGTGTGTTTAACTGTGAAAACTTCTGCTTTAATGGATGATGTAATTTGTATTTCCAATAATTTTCAAAAATTAGTACGTATCTTAAGTTTGATTTTCAGATTTATAAATAAATGTAAAAAGAACTCAAAGGAATGTGGAGCACCAAGTAAAATGGAACGGCAAAACGCTGAAATTTATATTTTGAGAGAAGTGCAGGTAAGAACATTTGGCAATGGAATTCACAGCCTTGAACAGCATGGTAATGTGACTCCCAATTCTAAGTTAAAGAGTCTTTCTCCCTTTCTTGATTCACAAAGAATCCTGAGGGTAGGTGGTAGGTTAAGGAACTCAATTCTTCCCTACAACAGTAAACATCCCATACTATTGCCTGCCAAGCATAAGGTTACCGATATGATAATTCAGTATTACCATAAAATTCAATTTCATTCAGGGCCTCACAAGCATTGTTGTATAACATTAGACAGAAATTTTGGCCATTAAATGGGCGAAATCTATGCAGAAAGATTGTGCACAGTTGTGTAACTTGTTTCAAGGCTAATCCTAAAATAAGCAGTCAAAAAATGGGAGACTTACCCGAGAACAGAGTTAATCCTAATTTTGTATTTAACTCTGTTGTTATATATTTTGCTGGGCCATTCTATATCAAAACTAAGTTACGCAAGAGGGACCCTCCTACTAATTTGCATTATTATATGTCCCTCTACGAAAGCCATTCATCTTGAATTAGTATCTGATCTCTCTTCTGAAGCTCTCATTGCAGCTTTAAAACGATTATGGCTAGGAGAGGTAAGTGTAGAAAAATACTTTCGGATAATGCTACGAATTTTGTAGGAACTAAAAATGAAATCAATCGTCTTTTTAAACTAATGGAGCAACAAGTCGCTTTATTTCAAAACTTTCTATCTGAAGAAGAAATAACCTGGAGCCACATTCCCCCCAGAGTACCTCATCACGGTGGTCTTTGGGAAGCTAATGTTAAATCATTTAAATTCTACTTTAAACGAGTTGTAAGTAATACTTGTCTCACTTATGAGGAATTTCTAACAATCTTAATTCAAATTGAAGGATTACTCAATTCTCGACCCCTTACCCCACTTTCCTCTGAAGTGAAAGATCTAGAAATCTTGACTCCTGGTCATTTCTTAATTGGTCGGCCCATTACGGCTATCCCCGAACCTTTGATGATAGAATTTAATGACAATCGTCTTAATAGGTGGCAATTATTAACTAAGAAAGTTCAAACAATTTGGAAACATTGGAGTAAAAAATATTTAAATAGCTTGCAGCAATGTCATAAATGGATGCTCAAAAAGTACAACATTAAAATTGGTGATATGGTCTTAATTAAAGAAGACAATGTTCCTGTCTCTAATTGGCCCTTAGGTCGCATAGTTAAACTCTATCCTGGGAAAGATAATATTATACGGGTAGTTGATATTAAAACAAAGACAGGAATATTCGAGAGGTCTGTTTCCAGATTGTGTGTACTTCCAATTGAAAAGCAGTTAAATTAACAACCACAAAAAATGCCACTATGTATTCATTATTCGTTATCTCGAAATGTACATTTATGTAAACTATTGTGTGTGTTCAATATTTAAAACTATAATATTGAAATGTTCTTTTTTAAAAAATTATTTCTTCTTTTTGTTGGAAATGAAATGTGTTTCATGTTTCATTTGAATATTGCTAATGATTGAACTTATTATTTTAATACTGTTTAATGTGTAAATGATAATTTTTATGCTATAAGAATTACTGTTTATTGTAGAATGCTTTTCTTGAAATATGTATATTTCAACGTCGGCCGGGATGTTGACGCCTACGCGTCCTTCCATTCGCCGCGGAGTTTCGCGCCATTTGAGGGGTGCAGAGTTTAATTAACTTTGACTGTCCACTTTCGTGACTTTGGGGGTGCAAAGTTGACTGGAGTTCATTCTCATTCGGATCGCCTAAGCGAACGGACCCCTGTGTCGTATTCCCCCTTGGGGATGAGAATCGCCTCTCTTTAAATGTTACTACTTAAGAATTTATTTAAATTGTGCCTTGATCGTTCATGTTTTTTGTTTACAATAAATTTATTTAATTAACAGTCCACTGCTCTTATTTACCCTCTGAACTCTCCTCCAAAATACATAGTTTATTTTACAAAATATGTTTAACTACATTTAATTTTTCAAAAAGTTAGCTTTTGAAGATTTTCCTCTCTATCTTTCACTATGCAAAAAGTATGATCACCTTAATGTGATCTATGTGGTTGAATCAATCCGAAAAATATTATAAAAGCAATAGAAAATGCTTCGTTTAATCTCGAAATGGTATTTTGGTGTTGACTCCCAATTACTCAACTGCGTCCAATTTGACTGTCATTTTTTAAAGCAATTTTTTTTTACTACCGTTCATTTAAAAAATAGTTTGTGAAAATAAAAATTTAACATAAAACATCTTTTACTATGCAAAGAATATGATCACCTTAATGTGATCTATGTGGTTGAATCAGTTCGAAAAATATTATAAAAGCAATAGAAAATGCTTCGTTTCATTTCGAAATGGCATTTTGGTGTTGACTCCCAATTTGGCTGTTATTTTTTTAAAGCAAATTTTTTTTTACTGCCGTTCTTTTAAAAAATAGTTCTGGAAAATAAAAATTTAGCATGCAAAACGTCTCTCCTGGATTTACAATTGAATAAATTTAATTTATTCTTTGAATTTTAATGATTTTCTTTCTGAAGTAATTTGACATTTTTACAATATGTGCACTCTTATCTTTTAAAATAAAAATAAGTCCCAGAAAAAGCAAACGGTTGATTTTTATTGAAAATTTGATTGAAAGTTGTAAAACTAAATATTTCTGAAAATGTGTATGCATTACTACATGTGAGTAAACGAAAAAGGAAATTGAGAAAAAGCCATTCGATTATTTAATGATATCTTAGGAATCATGTTTACATTTTATTTCTTCTTGTAATATTGGTATAGTCGGAAATCATTTTCTTTATTTCGAATAAAGTATGACAAAGTATAACCAATCGAATAAACTTCCCTTACTTTTAGTAAGAAAAGAAAACCTTGATTTTCGCAAATCTCAGATGTAAGACTTCTTAAGGTATGTGACTACCTTCGGAGCACTTTTTTTGAATTTTTTAAATTTTTAATGAAACATTCATGTTTTTAATTAAAATGAGTTATAAAACTAAGAATTCCAGTGCAATTTCATTGGAAATTTCATTGACTTTTAAAATATAGGCAATTTTTAGCAAAATTTTAGCGAAAATTTGCACTTACGCCAAACCTCCTATAACAAGTGCTATTGAATATATTTCATCAATATTTTCACAGTATATAGCTAAAATGCTTATCTGTGTTATGAACTAAAATATTTTTAACACCTCGAAAAGTTTTGGACATATTCCAAACTTTGTGAACAAACTCGAATTTTTTTTTAAAAAAATCATCGATTTTTCTCACTAAAAAGTCATTAAAATAAATAAATATAGGCAGAGAGCTTAGATTCTAGTTCATAACATAGCTAGAAACAAATAAAAAATTTTGGAAAAATTTCATTTTAATATCTTAAAAACATTTTCCAAAATGATGTTTGCCGCGAAGAAAAATTTAGAAAATCACAATTTCTCAGAAAACGCTTTTAAAGATTTTCATAGAGTACAAAAAATTTTGTACACACCTTAGAATCTTAAAACTCGCCATATTTACAAGTGAAACCCTCTTTTTGTTGATTTTAAACGACTTTTGTGTTCTTTTAGCTTTTTAGATTTTTTCTGAATAATTTTGTGTAAGAGATAGTGAATGGTGTATCGATATCTGAATTAGCTTTTTGTCAATTTCCATGTAATTTTTAAGCATCTATGGATAAATTTACATTTCAAAACACTTGAGAACAGGTAACGGTTCAAAATAAATGGAATTAAATTATAAAACTGCAATTTGAGCACCAAAAAATAATTTTCACTGTTGTATTTTTTTAAAAAAAGCGTCGCCAAAAACCAATGAAACAATAAAAATAAGAAATGGAAGCTTAAATCTATATTTTTAGATAATATATTGCTTGCCAATTAAAAAATAGTTGTTGAAACTAATTGTTTGTATTTTTAAGGCTCTTTAAATTGCCACTTCCGGTTTATTATTAATGCTATAACTTTACTTGCAATTATAGTAGAAACAAAAATAAAGCATTTTTAGATATCTAAATGTTTGGCCTATAAAATGAACAAATAAAACAAATTTCGAAAATTTTCAGCAAAACGAGAAATTTAGGGTAGTCACATACAAAGGTATTTTATTACTTTTTTTATTTGCAAAGTATTGCGAAAAGCTGTAAATGTTAACAAGCTACCATATGTTATTTGAGGAAAACCGTAAGAATAAAAAAAAAATCTGATTTTTTAAAAATCTAGAACAGAAGTTCCCAACCTGTGGTACGCGTACCTCTGGGAGTACGGGAAGGACCAGTTGAGGGTACGCGAAAGTTGTTAACGGCGAAAACTAAAAAACATAAGGATAAAAAGTTTCAGAATTTTGTTTTTCTAAGCGAATACTTGCCATTTAATAGCTATAACACTTGAACAGTTGATTATTACGAAGAGTAATTTTTAGCTGTCCTTATAAGTTAGAACGAAATTATTAAAATATTTGTTTCATTTCCTTTGACGTTGAACTTATACTATTGTAAAAATGGAATAAATTACAAAATCAAAAATAAGCCCTGCTAATATTATAAATCGAGCCATTTCACAAGCAAGCTAACCTAAGCCTTTAACATTATTGATAAAAACTTCTTTGCATAGCCGGATGGTTGGGGGGAGAGGTGGATTTGACAGTCGGGATACGCGAGGGAAAAAAGAAGAATCAAGGGGTACGCGAGGGAATAAAGGTTGGGAACTGTTTCTTCAAGAGATATGCTAAATTTTAATTTATTATGTTGATTATTGTTATCAAACTGAAGTGAGAACCATCGTCGTGTAAATTAAGAGATAAAACAAAGAGAAAGCGAGTAGGATTCGGTGCATGGCAGAGAGTAGAATTTTAGAAAATTCTGGCGCTCTCATATACAGTTGCCATTTTCAAAATCTACTTCTGGTGAGACATTGGTTCACCATCTATAAAGCTTCGATGAAGTTTGTGTTGTAATTATTAGATTCCAAATGAAGACATTATAATTGCCATTGACTGTACTGTACAAACAATTCCGTCACCGCATACTTAGCTGTTTTCTTTCTTAAGTATTTACTGTTTGCATTAAGAACACCTGAATTTCTTCTTACTAAGAGTATGCAAACATCTTGATCAAAAACAATTTTATAAATCACTTCGAGACTCAGCTAACAAGCCACCGCAGTCTGAAATTATCTCGAAAACCCTGGATACTCGGTTACAAGCAAAATCCGTCATAATGTAATGTAATGTACAATGTATTAATTGAAAAACAATAAAAATGTCTCACTTAAAAAAATTTTTTTTTAAACTTTGAACACATTAGATATGAATTCTGCTGTTTATTTTGAAGTTACTTTACAGAATTTTTGATTTTAAAGTGCTGTATAATGCATGTTTATTAGAATCACTGATTTATTAAAACTATTTTTTGTAAAATTAATAAAAATATTTATTATTTATTCATTAAAGTATTTACTGTTTACGTATTGATTATGCATTATTTATTAAAACTCTCAGATATCAAATGTAAATCTTTACTGCCTTTTTTAGTTTAAAAAGTGTCGTTTTCTCTTGTTATGCTTATTTTAAGACTCAGTTTTTGTTAATTGAAATTCATGAATCATCGTTTTATTGTGATCCCGTCAGCGTCAAATTAGCCAAGTTTCTTTCCATTAAAACTGTCTGCTGAATCTTTGTTATCAAGATTTTACTATCAAATTCATTCATATTCAGTTAAGT
>BGPR01004423.1:35249-56047 GCA_013235015.1 Araneus ventricosus | reverse complement strand
AGAACTTACGAACTTCTTATTCGCTACTATTCGTAGAATGATGTACTTAATTATTTTGCTCAGGAGATAAGCCCTTCAAAGTTGAGATTTACTTTTGAAAACACCCTGCACAATTGTTACTGAATACTGCTTGCTTATTAAAATTATTTGCTTATTATTTACTTATAATTTTTTTAATTATTTACTTACTTTAAATTATTATTTTTAAAATTATTAAATTTTTTTTATTATTATTTCTTTATTTATGAAAATTAGTTAAATGCTTACTTATTAATTTTGTAAGGATACTTGTCACCCCTAGAGAAAACAGACAGAGACCTTGAAGAGAAAACTTTTATGTGACTGTATAGTCACAAGCCTATTCACACAAAAGATACGAAATAGAAAGAAATTTGAAATCAAAAATTTGGTTTTTTTTTAATTAACGAAACATTATTTAAACTGCTTTAAAAGGAAAAAATTCGGTAATATTGATTAAATAGAAAATCACCCGTCATGGTACGACGGGTGCAAATTGCCCCCTCATTCGAGAGATTTCCCGTCAAATTTGACGTGTTTAAATAGATATGTATGCGATAGAAATGTTTAACATTGATTAAAAACAAATAAAATAAACATATGTTTTTTGACAGGAAATATTTTTTTATTTACGTATTTCTTTATTCGAAAAAACCTCTCGGTAAACAACATTCCGTGTGAAGTTTTTTTCGTTGTTTAACAATTTTATTATAATTCAATAACCATGAAATTTTCAGCTTGTCAAACGTAAGTCAAAAGTTAAAATTTCAAAGGAATTCTTTTTCTAAATTCTAATCAAAACAAAGCACTTCTCTGCTCGTCAAACGTTGCCTAAAAATATTAACAAATTATATCATCACGATTGCAATAAATAATCAGATGCATCGTGGCGTCCAAACTATATCACGCGCATGATATACCACTGACGTAATTTACTACTTTCGATTAGAAAACGGAAATTAACTTGAAATATATGATTAATATAATTTAAAATTTCTCGGGAACTATTGATCATAGCGAGATAAATTTTATATCAATCGATAGAAAATTTTATTTCACTATTTTAGAGCTATTAAATTTGAAATTAAAACGACAATTACTCTTTTGAATTTAAAATTACTGAAATTTAGGTTCTCTAACAATGCTGTTTAACGTCTCGCAGTGCTATGGCGCGAGTTTTATTGTTGGTGACGTCAGAGCGTTACCGAGAGACAGATCTGGGCTATTGTATTAGTAATTTGTATTTTAAACATCAATAATTAATTAACAAACTTAATAACGTCTTTACAGTTCTATTTAAATACATACTGTATTTCAATATTTATTATAAGGAGCGGAAGAGTCGAACAAATGACAGTTTCGTTTGATGGACAAGCGTCCCATTGTTATAGCTCGCCTGATGATAAAACTGGCCCTGTCCATGGAAAAACATTATAATGCCATAATAATCGTCTAAGAATAGTATGAGTTTCGGCATCCCAACAATTTATGACTTTATTATTTTTACGGCTTCGTTTCTAATAAAATTCATCTCATAGAAATTATTGCATTACATGTCTGACTAAATTGTCATCATCCGTTTTGGAGCTATAGAGTTCACATAATATGATAATCTACCCCTTGATTTGTTTGATCCAAAATCTGACAAGAATCTACAATTCTAGAGATAAAATGATATGCTAAATTTCATCCATCTAGACCATTACGTTTTTAAACTGTCGTGTTCAGATGCACACAGACGGACGGACGGACAGACAGACTTCCAGTAGACGGATTTCTTCCAAAATTTAATAGAATTCTACAATCTTGGTGTGAAAACCAAATACCAAATTTCAATCGTCCAGCTCAAGCATTATAATGCCATAATAAACGGTAAAGTCAATCTCCTAAGAATCGTATGAGTTTCGGCATCCCCACAATTTATAACTTTCTTATTTTTACGGCTTCGTTTCTAATAAAATTCATCTCATAAAAATTATTGCATTACATTTCTGACGAAATTGTCATCATCCGTTTTGGAGTTGTCGAGTAAACATAATACGATAATTTACCCTTTGACGGGTTTGATCCAAAATTTGACATGAATCTACAATTCTAGAGATAAAATGATATGCTAAATTCCATCCATCTAGCCCATTGCGTTTTTAAATCGTCGTGTTCAGATGCGCACAGACGAACAGACAGACTTCCCGTAGACGGATTTCTTCCAAAATTTGATAGAATTCTATAATCTTGGTGTGAAGACCAAATATCGAATTTCAATCGTCCAGCTCATTCCAATTTTCAGTTATCGTGTTCATAGACAATCAGTAATAATACCACAATTATTTTTCTCGGAATCAGTGAGGTTTGAAACGCGGAGATTCGTCAAAATCGAATTTTTTGATAATTACACAATAATACTTTCTCTTTCTTTATTTTGTAGATGGTTTTTATAACTAAAGTTATGTTATCCAGAAGGCCTCAGAGTGTGTTCTATGGCTCCAAAATGAACAACATTTCGCTCGAATGTAGTACAAGTAAAGCGCTCGGAGGAGAAAGAGAAAAAGAAAGAAAGAAAAGAAGGGGGGAAAAGAAAGAAAGAAGGAAAAAAAGAAAAAGTTTATATTTTCGTTAATAAATTGCACCAGTAATCTGAGGTGATCTTTGCAGAATTTATTATGACTGAAACAAAATGATATAGTTTATCAGAGTTTTTTTTTAGTTTAATTAAAAATGCTGCCGAAATTAATTATAAACGTAAAGTCTTTTATTTTTTGTTCAAAATATCGTTTATAATTAAAAACGGTGTTACATTGGGGTTTCCCAAGAGAGAGTGCCGAACAAACCCAACATACGGATGACTCCCAAACTAAAGGCCAGCTGCCACACCACACCAACATACAGTCCGACTTCACCACATTTTTAAACAAAAAAACTTTACGTTCAGATTTGAGTTTAAACTTATAAAAAAAAACCTCAAATAAACTTTCAATTTTGTTTCAATGATAATAATAAAAACAATCTGCAAAATTAACCTCAGGTATTGACTTTTTAATAAATGTTTTCTTTCCTTATTTTCGGTTTTCACAGAGCGCATCACTTGCCCTACATTCTACTGAAATTTTGCTTCGTTCTGGAGCTGCAGAACCTGCTCTAAGGCCAGTATAACAACCCTATATATGAGAAAATAAAAGGCATGATGAATTTCTCACTTATTATCAGACAGACAGATTTTCAACAGACGATAAATAGCAAAGAGTAGCTGAGAATTATAACGTTTAAAATATATATTTCTTTGCATAATAACTAAGCTTGTAGAGGGACGAGACTCATGTTTTTAAGGAATGCCGCTGTTGAAGAATTAATTCAATTTCAGAAACCATTTTCATTAGATGGCTAAGTTCCACGACACAGTACATTAAAAGGTACAAGACGCAAGACAGAGAACAACACAAGTACACTAAAGAAGAAGAGAGAGAGGCATCATGGGAAAAACCCGGATGGCTCTAGTAGCGCCACCTACTATAAAAAGGAGAAGGCAGTGAATTGTAACCGCTACAAACTTAGTTTTTTAATAACTTACTTTCCTTTTTTAACCTTCTTCTTCTGGTACAAATTAAATATAACTGCATAAAATTATATAATTACAGAACAACCCCGATTGACCGAACTAAATGAGTGAAGCCGTTTCGAATAACACTTTTTCGGTTAAACCATGAACATCTATTACTGTTTTGCATCTAATAACATTATGTGATTTTGAAATCTATTGAGTGTAAAACGAATTCAAAACTCTCTTTATTACATACGTTATTGATTAAAGTTAACCCTCCGTCGAGCACAATATTGGCACCTGCGAGTTCAGCCGCAATGCGCCTGACAGGACAGGTACAGGTGAACAATATCGTAATTCATATTGTTAATACCCATTCATTTTAATTTTAGCATTCTAAACTTAATCACTGACCTTCATGGGAGGCTTAAGAGAAACCAGCGGGAGTGGACTCCCCTAAACTTTCTCGTATACTCCTAACACATGTAGAGAAAACTAGAATAATAAAAGACGTCAAATAAACTTCCGTCGCAAGTAAACCAAAGTTGGAACCACGCGTGGTTTGAAGGATCAAAACAAATTCAAATCCTCTGCTCATTCTTTTGCGCAACAGGACCTGGCGAGACTCCCTAAATGTTTGCTTCCTTACAAAATCACTCCATAATTTGTTTTTGGCAAACTGCCAAGTTTCGGAGCGTCCCTTCCTTGCACAGGCATTGCCACTAGCAGGCATGCGCAGGGAGAAAGTTTCAAAACTGAACAAGTATGCGATTATACAGACCGACAGACAGTCAACCCTTTGACGGATTTGGCCCAAAATTTTATACGGACCTACATTCATGACGATAAAACTGTGTATAAAATTTTATCCATCTGGCTTTTCAAGTTTTTGAGTTATAGCGTTCGTATGACCCCGAACATACAGACAGACAGACTTCCCGTTGACGGATTTTGTCCAAAATTTGATAGAAACCTACAAATTATGTTTAAAGACCACATACCAAATTTCATCCCCGTAGCTCTAATAGTTTTCTAGTTATCGTGTTCACAGACACACACACAGACAGACATAATTCCAAAATTGTGTTTTTCGGACTCGGGGAGGTCTAAAACGTGGAGATTCGTCAAAATCTCGAGTTCGAATTTTTTGACGATTACAATACTTTCTCTTTGTATACTTCGTATACGAGAAAGTAAAAAGCATTGATCATTGCAAAAAAGTCTGGCCTTCGCGATTATTTCCTTGCAGTATAGTAAGGATGACGGCTATTGCGAAAATAACCGATTTTCGGACATTTTTATCTCCGGTTTAGCGTCTCAAAATAACAGGTTTTTAGAACAACCTGTTTTCGGTTGTTTTTTTTTAAACAACAAACGCCGTTTGTAGACAAATTTTTTTATTAATATTGTTTTTACAGGAAATCAACCCATTGGCCAATATTTATCTGTTCATAAAGACTCTTTCAGTAATCCGCCAACCAACAAACGCCTCGAGGAAGCGGTTGTCATTGATTGGCCTAAGATGATGAAATTCAAAGCTTCATAACTTGGTAAATTTTACTGTAATCGAACCTAAAATCGAGCCTATCTTCCGATTCGGATTTTATACCCGGTTATTGGATTTAAAAAAAATATCCAGTTTTAACCGGAACAAAAAAATAACCAAAAAACCGGTTAACAGAAACAAAAAAAAAAAACGGTTTTTGGTTAAAACCGGTAAGTTTTTCTCATCCTTACAGTACAGAAAGTGTTTTTTAGATAAGCAAGAAGCATTTCGGATAACCCGGATTTCGGTTAATCCGAGTTCGGTTAACAGGGGTTAACAAATTTACTTTAAAAGAGAAAAAAGTAAAAGGCATTAAAAGACAAAATCATATGAAAACTGAAAATAAATTTATTTTTATCTTATATTTTATTACATCACTAAACTATTGCTTATTGTATTTATATGCGTTTGAAAATTGTTTGTACAAACATTAAAAAACCATCACTGAAATAAAGAATCGAATAAAATCGTTCTACTTGGATCATTTCAGGATTTAAGTCATCCAATAATAAAAACAGTAAGAAGTAACCCGAAAACAAACGAATAAATCGGATTTTCATTCAACTAACTTGTTTCGAAATATGTCAGAAAACTTTCAATTATGCAATAACCTTCATAAAAAATATACAACACAATAAAACCATGTAACATAAACATCTTTAAAAATATATTATCGATAGTAAAATATTTATTTGCTGACATCGTTTTATTATAGATCTTTTTAAAGAAATTATTGCTGGAATTAAATAAAGCGCACAATCCATTACGTACATCCTGTCAGACCTTTTTACTTTCTCGTATACGAAGTATACAAAGAGAAAGTATTGTAATCGTCAAAGAATTCGAACTCGAGATTTTGACGAATCTCCACGTTTTAGACCTCCCTGATTCCGCAAAACACAATTTTGGAATTATGTCTGTCTGTCTGTGAACACGATAACTAGAAAACTATTAGAGCTACGGGGATGAAATTTGGTATGTGGTCTTTAAACATAATTTGTAGGTTTCTATCAAATTTTGGACAAAATCCGTCAACGGGAAGTCTGTCTGTCTGTATGTTCGGGGTCATGCGAACGCTATAACTCAAAAACCTGAAAAGCCAGATGGATAAAATTTTATACACAGTGTTATCGTCATGAATGTAGGTACGTATAAAATTTTGGGCCAAATCCGTCAAAGGGTTGACTGTCTGTCTGTCGGTCTGTATAATCGCATACTTGTTCAGTTTTGAAACTCACTCCCTGCGCATGCCTACTAGTGGCAATGCCTGTGCAAGAAAGGAACGCTTCGAAACTTGGCAGTTTGCCAAAAACAAATTCTGGAGTTATTTTATAAGGAAACAAACATTTAGGGAGTCTCGCCAGGTCCTGTTGCGCAAAAGAATGAGCAGAGGATTTGAATTTGTTTTGATCCTTCAAACCACGCGTGGTTCCAACTTTGGTTTACTTGTTACGGAAGTTTATTTGACGCCTTTTATTATTCTAGTTTTCTCTACATGTGTTAGGAGTATACGAGAAAGTTTAGGGGAGACCACTCCCGCTGGTTCAATAAAATAATTGCTTTAGTTAGTTGACCTGTAAAATATTTATAATAATGAATTTTGACATAAATTAAAGACTAAAAACTAGAAAATAATAACTTAAAAAAAAAACGCTTTTACCAATGCATTAAAAATTAAAATAATAATTTTTCTCAAAAATCTGGAGGTCAAAACGAAAATCATAAAAGCGTGAGCGCTAGAAAACAACAGGAGAAGATATAAAAGCCACAATGATTATCATAAGGAACGAAATGGTATTAAACATTCGTCACATAAATATTATAAATATAATTACCAATTCTAATTTACTTACAATTTTCTACCAGGCTTCACTTTTGATTTTTGTTTTGACCTCCAGATTTTTGAGAAAAATTATTATTTTCTTTTTTAATGCACTGGTAAAAGCGTTTTTTTAATATTCATTTTGTTTGTTTGTTTGTTTCGATCATGTGGAGAAGGAATAAGTAACTGTTGTTATAATTATAGTTCGTCTATTCAGAAGGCTCTTGAGCTTGTTCTGACTCCAAATGAAGCAAAATATTGCTAGAATGTAATACAAGTGATGCGCTCTGTGAAAATCGAAAAAAAGAAAGAAAAAAGGCATTAAATACATTAAAAGTTCTTCCGTAGGTGTTTGGAGCCATGGGCTCTAAAGCTATATGAATCAGCGAATTCTAATTTTAACAATATTGAAATGAATTCTCCTTGATTTATGTAACAAAATATCTGCAAACCTCAGCTCGGATATTGGCTCTATTCACGCAAATTTAAAAAATACATATATATGTGATATTTTAAGTTTTTAACTTTCTTAAATTATTTTTAACGACACCTAATTTTTAATTACTTCTAATTCCATCGTAATAAGCGCACTACGACTTTCATTTCTAGTCACGAGTCTTCCAGGAAAAATCCTTTTACTTTCTCACATTATACGAAGTATACAAGAGAAATAATATTATAATCGTCAAAAAATTCGAACTCGAGATTTTGACGGATCTCCACGTTTAGACCTCTGAGTCCGAAAAACACAATTTTTGGAGATTAGTATGTCTGTATGTCTGTCTGTGTGTGTGTCTGTCTGTGAACACGATAACTCGAAAGCAATAGAGCTACGGGGATGAAATTTGTTATGTGGTCTTTAAACATAATTTGGCAGGTTTTCTTTCAAATTTTTTGGACAAAATCCGTCAACAGGAAGTCTGTCTATTTGTATGTCCCGCGGTCATGAACGCTATAACTCAAAAACTTGAATAGCTAAATGGATAAAATTTGGTACCACCAGTTTTATCGTTATGAATGTAGGTCCGTATAAAAGTTTGGGCCAAATCCGTCAAAAAAATGCATATTCAATTTCTTTTAATCCGATTCTCATGCGCATGCGTATTGGTAGCAATCTGTTATTGTTGTAAATTTTATTTACAACAATAAATAATATTTTCAAGCATCAATTGTTAACAATTTTTTTATTGCTGTAAAATCAAACCGATCTCATTATTTCAGCAAATCTTTTTATTCACGCTTTTGCAATTGTTGCGAAGTTGTGGTAGTATAAATTGTTTTCTTAGGAATTCAATTCCAACGCAGAATTTACGGCTTTAGTATTCATTTACATTTACTATTTTTATCACGCCTGCTTCCAAAGTAATATTTTTTTTTGAAACGTGGCAACAGATATTTGATTCAGGTTTGTTTGTTTTTTTGTTTTACCTTCTCGTATACAGAGGTATACAAGAGAAAGTATATCTCCACTACGAATCTCCACTTAGAAAGTATACGAGAAAGTTTAGGGAGACCACTCCACGCTGGTTGTAGTATATAACCTCAGCGCATTGTTAACTGCCCTTTTTGACTCAAGCATGTAAGCTGACAACAACAGCGCGCAGCTCAGGCGTAACCTCTTTAATCCAGTCATGGATCTACGTATAAAATGATCCCCTTTTGCTATGAAAGGTAACCTATCTTCAATGATTGAATAAAAGAAGATGGAATCAACTAAAGTGGTTTTCTTGTCATATATTCTACATTTCACTTTTTAATAAAGATGTTTCATATATGTAATCTTTTCAGTTTTTTCACAAAACGCCACTTGTTCTTCATACTAGTGAAATTTTGTTTCGTTTGGGGTCATGGATGGCACTCAGAGCCTTCGAAGGCAGCGAACTTATAATTCCTTGTATGTTCAATGTAATGCTGAGATTTTGATTGACATTTTTTTAAGTTTCATGGGCGATAAGACTTTATTTTCTTCAAACATCTTTATAATCATCAAGATTATGTTTTTCCCGAAGAGACGATTTTAAAACGTCCTTTCAAATTTACAGGTTCCTTCTCTTGAACTTAATACACATGTGCATTTTTTAACTCAAACCTACTTAGGAATTCAGTCACTATTTTTCCATGACCTTCGTTCTTGAACTTGCCAAGAACTTTTTTTTATTCAGTGTAGGTATTCCGAAGATGTTATTTTTTGATTATCCGAATGTGCCGAAGTCTCGAATCATATTTTTCGTGTCATCGTAAATGCCTTCGCCGTTTATGTTATGAACGAAGTTGTCGGTATCAGTATACAGGAGAATAGCATTTCCGTATTTTTTCTCCTTATTTCGTCATGAAGTCTTTACATTAGCCTCTTTTAAAAATCGAGATTACCCATCTCCACGACAGTTGGCCTGTCCAGAATTAGGACATTCCTTCTCATGTGAAATGCAACCATATTTTCACTGAAAATGGTTTTATCTTTTAAATTTGATTTGGATATCAGCTTCTTTACCTTTCTTCCGTTGATACAAAGTATTACATCTACTCTTTTTCAGTTGTTACCCATAGATTTGCCAAATACGGCATTGTTCATCTATACATATAAAAGGCAATGTTTGTGTGTGTGCGCGCAATATCCAGACGAATCTATCGCACTTACAGCCAAGAAATTTGGCACACATGTAAGTCGTAATGGTGATTCAATGCATCTAGAAGCCGGAATTTTAAAATTTAATCTAGAAAATTTTTTAGTTAATGTTTTGTGTTGTTTTGGGTCATTTTCGGCACGTTTACGGCTGTAGTATCTTTTCTAATGATAGTTGGAAAACAAGTGATGCGCCATTGGATAGAACAATTTTCTTTCTAATGAAATTTGTTTTGAGCTTCAAACGTAATTTACTGAACTTTGAGAATTTTTAAAAAATAGTCAGTTTTGCCGACAAAATTTTGTTTTCGTATTTAAATTCACTGCATCAACCGTTCTAATAACATTATCTCTTTCATTTTTTTGAGGTAATGAATGGAATATACCCCCTGATTTAAAACAAGAACGGTTAAAATATCTATTATGGTTGAATATTAATTAATTTTTTTCTGAAGTGTTAAAATATTTTCGCTGCATTTTTCCCTCCTTGATTCTTCGTAACCAAGGTCGCGATGTTCCATTCCCAGCACGCATTTCATAGAACCCACGTGACGTCATTATCCCATTGCTTTCAACAGGATTTTGAAGTACGATCGTACTGTCTGTCGTCGCGCCGACAGATCATGGTTTTAATTTGTGTGTTTTTATACTTTTTGATGGTCGATGCAAAGGCTTATCTTTAATTATAAAAAAAATGATATCTTTATTTTCAGAAGACACGTTCATCTTGCATGTACTTTGTCTGAAACTGAAAAAAAAAAATGAAATATGACCTCAAGGAGCTATTTACACAATGTGGCTTCAAAGTTTAAAACTGAAGCTGAAGATTTTAAGCTTTTTTTAAAAGAACAAACATTTTTTGTTCTAATGAAATTTGTTTTGAGCTTCAAACGTAATTTACTGAATTTTGAGAAATTTTTAAAAAATAGTCAGTTTTGTCATCGAAATTTTATTTTTGTTTTTAAATTTGCTGCATCCGACGTTCTAATACTATTATTTTATCCACTATTATTTTCAATTTTTTTTTCAGCTTATAACTGGAACGGTTCTGTCGGATTTAAAACAAGAACGGTTAAAACAGCTCTTTCTATTTTTTTAAATTAATTTTTCCTGGTCAGTTGAAAGATATTTTTCTCTAGCAAGCATACTCCCGCGGAAGTTTCTCCGGATTTTTCCCAACATGCATTGTTGCAATTTCATTGGCTGACGGCGCAGAGCACAGGATACGTCATAACCTTCAACTGAATAATTTCGATTTCGAAATTTGCGCAACCGCGCCCTCTGGAAGGTTAATAAACAGATGAGAATCACAACCGGATAAATTGTAAAAAACCACTGGTAGAAATACTGAATGCTTCAAAGTCAAATTCACAGACTGTGTGACTGGTCCTCTGTGCAGATCAGTCTGATAATCATGATAAAGCACTTTGTAATTATTTAATGTACAAAATTCACTGGAAATATAGCATCGGGAATCTGAATCGTGTTTCATTTTCTTCTACAGTTTAGAAATCTTTCACTATCGTCTCTTCAGACTTTTCCCGTAAATAATTTTGATGCATCCAAACGTCGACAAATGGTCATAAGTTCACGCATCCCATTTTAACTGCGCACATAAAAAAATGAAACTAAAAAGATTTGTGCTTTCGAAACTTTTCCGTACAAGATGAGGTGGATGACGAGGAACATGAGGCTATAGATTCTAAGTATCATTTAAAAGCAGTTCATCCCAAAAAATGGTATATTAAACGAATGCGGGATGTATTTCAACGGAATAAAGATCATTCTTAGATATTTTTAGTCACGAATATTTGTGAATACTGCAGCTACAGGGTGTACACAAATGAAGTGACTCATTTCAAAAATTAATAAAAAAAAACTAAAAATGTTGGAACTACGGTTTTTTAAAAATTAGAGCGCATCTCAAAAAGTGTTTTTTTTTTTCAGATAGGTAACGCGTTGTTATGCCGTTCTAAATTTGTTACAGAGAGAAAATTCCCTGCACAATGGCTACCGATCAGCAAAAGCCGATGCGTGTTTTCTGGTATCTTTTTTCAGTTTTTCTTGAATATCACGAAAACTCTTCAATTTTCACATTACATGTGAATTAACAAATTGAAGAGCGTAAAATTCCCCACAAGTACATGCTTTTATTTTTCTTCCAGTTTTAATATTTTCTCAGATAATGGCTCTAAAAAAATTTTTGATTTCCAGTAATTTACGACCCCGAAATGGCATGTTGCCTATCTGAAAAAAAACTTTTTGAGATGCGCTCTCATTAAAAAAAACATAAAAATCGTAGCTCCAACATTTTTAGTTTTTTTTATTTTTATTAATTTTTGAAAAGAGTCACTTCATTTGTGTACACCCAGTATTTTTGAGCTTTTTAAGAGCAATTTTTTAAAGAAATATTGCTAGCAGCGTTGACAAAGAAAATTTTGATTTGATATTTGACAGGCGATCTATCTTGATAATCTTTTATCCAACAATAGTGTGAAGCAGGTGAAGAATTAACGACACATTACAGATTCGTTTTCCGTTTATTTTCTTCTTTGGAAATGAGAAAAGGAAAAAAATATTATTTTTTTATGAGTTCATTAAGCAGCGTTGACAAAGAAAATTTTGGATTGAATGATTTGATATTTGTCTGGCGATCTATCTTGATATTCTTTTATCCAACAATAGTGTGAAGCAGGTGAATTAAAGACATATTAAAGATTCGATTTTCGTTTCTTTTCTTTTTTGGAAATGAGAAAAGGAAAAAAAAATTTTTTTATGAGTCCATACACATTTATGACAATGCTGTACTTTTTAGTAAATCTTCCAATGCTCTTTAATTGCTAAAAAAAATTATTCATTGTGAAGGCGAAACTATCTTGAAAGGACGCTGCAATAAATAGGTTTGATCCCTTCTTTCTTGAACTGGGAAGAAAGCGAACACAAAAACAAATTTGTAGCGTTCTTGATTTTGCATGTTAACGATCACGTGCTTCTTTTTATTTCATCTGGACTACAGATGTACGTTGAGTTGCATTTGTTTATTATTTTTTCGAAACAAGTAATTGGTTGTAAAGTCCGAGTTGGTTCCTCTTCCAGAAAATCACAAATTTCTCCCAGGATTCTGTCCTTCGTTAGCATTCATACTCCACAACACAACACTGTCTTAAGTCTTGAATTTTTTTTGCATATGTAATAACATGTTAAGTATCTGTTTACGAATAACGGAGATGGATGAAGGTCAATTCTCGAAATAGAGCACTTTGAAGTTTGTCGGTCATCAGGGTATATTTCACACATCTTTAAATCCCTTGTTACCTTGCTGTGTCTTGAATATCCCTTGTTCAATACAGGTCAATTACAGGATGCAGCAGGAGTGTGCAAAGTTCTTAAATTGTATCTATGTGAAATTCCTTTCTCACAAGTATTGGACGTGAATTTAGATTTCATTGATGCTATAGGTTCAAAAGGCTCGTTTAAGTGAAACTTCAAACTTATTCAAAATAAGCTGTAGCAATGTTGTTGACATCAAGAGCCAGGGCCTTGATGGCAACATCATTCCTTGCCCTCTCTTCAAGCTCTTTCCTCGAGATTCGCCAAATCTTCTCAGAAAAGGTTCAAGTAATACGTTCAACATATTTCACGCAATGGTTTTAGCATCAGGATTCTAGTTCGATATGCGAGAAGAAAAAAATGGCAAATAGGCAATGAATTTTACAAAGGTGAGGTGACAGGTATAATGGGCTAAACTTCATTCAAACCAATTATGGTTTGAAAGAAAACTTAGTATGGCCAATGTGCAGGTTATTTTTTACTATGTTGGCGAGCTAAAAGTTAATGCAATATTACTCTCACTGAATAATTTGATTTTATTTATTTTCATACAATACTCCTCATAGTTTAAAAGTGCAAGCTGTTATTCCTAATATTTTCTTTCGGCCGTTTTTCATTTTGTGCTTGTAAATGATTTTTTTTTTCTGTTAGTGGAATCAGTGTTCAGTTTTGATTTGGGTGTTCGTAAACAGTATGAATAGAGAAGATCCAACGAGAAGGAAACAGATTGCAGTATACTCTCTATTATCCGTGCGCGTATTATCCGGTTTGCGGGTTATCCGTGCTCATTCCGGACTCACTAAAAAAGTTAAAGAGAAACATTTTCACGCTTATCATGCATGTAGAATCGATATTGATGTTCGATCGAGAGATTCATTCCGTGAAACTAGTGAGCCGTGACGGTGGAGGCTAAAGAATAGATTTTTTCATTTTTCCTCCACGTGCGATCTCTACCGGTTCAACCCCTAATTTTCCGAGAAATGAATCACCTAGTTCATTCCCGACGAACACGCTTCTCCCTGACACGGCATTCTTTAACTTCTTCGTCCTCTTTCACTTTCGCACGTGTTCTTTTAGTTTTTGGGTCTCGTTTATCGTCAGTTAGTAGCGGAAAATTTTCTGCTGGTAAAAATGAGTGGTTTGAAACTAAAACGAAACGTTTTAAATGATAAACAAAAATTAGAAATCCTTCAAGGACTTGATAATGGAGAATCAGCTAGTACTGATGCACTAAATGAAGGAAATACAATATCTCATTCTTTTGCTCTGCAATCTGTGGAAACTTTGTTAGATTATATGGGACAAAAAGGATTTGATTACGGTGACATTACTGTGGTTCGTCAAATATGTGTCGATATACGAAAAGAGATGAACAAACAGCAGAAGCAAAGAGGCATTGCAGGTTTTTTTTTTTTAAGCAGTAAATATTAAACGGAAAATTCCTAGTTTGATGTTATACAGCATGCAAATGTAAGTAATTTTTATATTTTTGTACTGATGTTGATTTTTTCTTTAATAAAAAGGAGTTTTCGGATTATCCGTGTTTTCTATTTTCCATGCGATCCCTCCCGGTGATTAACCCAGATACTCGGGAGTGCACTGTATTTTATTCTTAGGCACTCCGCCAATGTGCATGTGATTTCGTACTGCATCTTTCTTGGTTAAATCTGGGGCAATCAAGTCTGGTAAATGGTTAGCCGGCTAAATACCTGCCTATAGACGGGCACAAATCTTCTATTGTTTTGTATATTGATTAATATTACTTGCAATAAATGGGAAAATGTTTCTAAAAATAAAGCTTAGCTGAAGCCTAGTAAATGAAAATAATTTTTTGTGTTGTTTTCTGAGCATTAAATTTTGTTTATTTTACACAGAATTTAGTTAGAAAGAGTAGAACTCTCATACTATTTACAGCGTACCATGCATTAAATAAGGGGAAGAAAATGAAGTGAGATCATTCTGAAGATTTTAGATACCTCCGAAAAAAGTCGGGGAAATTTTTTTATAAAACCTGGAAATGTCAGAGAAATTCAAACTGCAAAAATGATGGCCACCCTGTGAAATAATAGCGTATAACAATAATAAATTATCTGTATAGAGCTAACTGCCTGTAGAACGTTTATTGACGTAATTTTCTTTACTTACTCTCTCAGTAGCTTTTTCGGGAAATGTTTTAAAAATTAATCATACCTAAATACCATCAGTTTAAGTATAGCCTGATTCTTGCCAGTATAATCTGAAATATTATCCAAAAATTATTTGGAATTCTTTATGGATCAATCAGATATGACGGTAACGCCTTTTGCTTGTGTAAATAAGATTAGAATACTCACCACCGAAATGCAGAATTGTAATCAACAGAAAGATTTGCAGAAAACGACTGATTTCACATGATCTTTCGCAACGAATGAAACAGCTTCAAATACAAACCACTAAAGAGAATTCGTATTTTCTTCTTGTACAACAATTTTTATATGTTTTATTGTGTTATCAGCCTTGAGTACACTTAAAAAAAATCAAAGAAAATTGCACTGTCGATTGCATTTTATTGATGTGCTCAAACTGACATCATATAGGCAAAAAAAAAAAAAATGTTCTGATATTTCTACACTATTAAATACTGAGTACCACTGACATTTTTATTCATTGTTTCATAACCTGCAATCTCAGGCAGAAAAGTTGTTGAGAGAAAAGACTGAAGAAGATGTATTGGAATTGAAAAAGATTTATTGGAACGGGAGGTTAATCCTTTAAAGCAGGATATTTACCAGTAATCCACTCCACTTTTTTGGAACACAGCGTGCCAAAACGTTTCGTCAATGTAAGAATCCGATGAAAAATGGAGTAGCCCAGGGATGGGAAAAGCCTACCGGTTTAAACCGAAAACCGTTTTTTTTTCTTTGTTTCGGTTAACCGTTTTTTTTCGGTTATTTTTTGGCCCCGGTTTAAACCGGTTATTTTTTTTAAATCCCAAAACCGGATCAAAAATCCGGGTAGGAAGATAGGCTCGATTTTACGTTCGACTAGAATAAAATTTACCAAGTTATGAAGCTTTGAATTTCATCATCTTAGGCCAATCACCGGCAACCGCTTCCTCCTTGGTTGGCGGATTACTGAAAGAGTCTTTATGAATAGAAAAATATTGGCCAATGGATTGATTTCCTGCAAAAACAATACTAACAAAAAATTTTGTCTGCAAACGGCTTCTGTTTTTTGTAGAAAATATATTTATCTTTAGTTGGAAGTTCTGTGGCGTCCGAAAGATTAGTATCTACGTTGAATGATGTTGTTTCCGATGAGAGGTGTCAACTCACGGATCAACACATTGCTGGAAGAGTCTTTATGAGCAGATTAGATGATAAATATTGGCCAATGAATTAATTTCTTGTGAAAACAATGTTAATGAAAATGTCTATAATACTTACTTATTGCAATAATTACTCATTTATTATTATTACATATTGTATTAATTAGTTATTTATAATCATTACTTATTACATTAATTAATTATTGTATTAATACTTACTTATTTTATATTACTAATAATAATAAATTCTGTCCACAAACGTTGCTTTAAAAAAAAAATCGAAAAACTTTTTTTTTCAAAAACCAGTTATTTTGCGCGGTTTTAACCGCCAGGTTAAACCGGAGGTGAAAAAAAAACGGTTTAACCGAAAACCTTTTTTTTTTTTTCTTTGCAATAACCGGCATCCCTAGTTTAGGGAGGGAAATTGGAATTTCATCCGGTTTGATATTTTTTCGGTGCACTAGGCTGCGTGCGATAGCTCTTTTTTAATTAAAATGGACATGAACTATTTCTTTTTCAATTATTTATTTTAAAATTCAACATAGGTAAACCAAAACAAAAGAGAGACTGTGGCAAAATAGTAATTGGGGATAACAGACTGCGTTGCTTCAAATCCCATAATTCCTTTAATTCAAGATTCAAGAAAATAGTAATTAATTATATAAACATTAAACAGTGGAAATAAACCACATTTTAAGGTCTATATAATCTCGCTTTGTAGGAGATTAAATATAGACGATTAATTCACAATACCTCGCTTGATAGGAGGTAAATATGGGCTCCTGCTTAACAGAGGATCACCGGCTTTTGAGTCCTGCTATCAACAACTCTTCGCTAGAACTGGAGGGTTTGTCTCTTCGCCACCTACTTGGGGAAGGCGCTGCAATCGAGACTAAACACTAGGCTATAAAACTGAAATACGATAGTCGGTTAGGGGGACCCAGCCTCTCTCAGAAAAGCGAAAATTGCAAAACGGGGAAGAGGGAGAGTGGGTGGGAGTCATTCTGCGGAAATCGAGGGGGAGGGAGGAGATGGCGCAGTATCTTAGGGGATGGAGTTGCCTATAGCATATAGCCAACCTATAGGCTATAGGTGATGTGTTTCCAGTTGGCACATTCGGACCTGTGAATGACCCACCAAATTTTATTAGCTGAAAATGGAACCGGTCTGCTAAGAAACCCTCCAAATGGATTGGATAGATGGTGAATGTCCAGCTTAGAATTTTGATCGATTCATGTTTCCTTTTCTCTCTCTGTACTGCAAGACGTATATTATAAATAAAAATATTGAAAAAACACGAACACACAGAATAAAAATAAGGACAAATTTCTATCACTTTCTACTATATGAAGTACAGCGAAAGTCCGGTATAACGATTACGGTTTTTAACGAGAATCCCGTTATTACCAGTGATTTGCAATGCATCGTCAACGAGCTAATGCTAAAGATTACGTTTATTGCGGGTAGTGGCACAGCTAAAGCTGGGCACTCAAGAGAAGGTTAGCTATGTCATTTGTCCTAAGACCGTTTTTATTTCCACCCATTTTAATCGAAAAATAAAGCAAAGAATTCACGGATGTTCCAAAGTTTGTTTTGAGACAAGGTTCAAAGTCGCAGAATTCTACCAACCCACACGGGAGATTTCGAATTTCATTTCTAGCCTCGACACGAGGTCCCAATGTTGGCAGATCCTTTGATTTGCTGCTACCCTCGCATCGAGGTCTCAAATTGGAATCGGCGGATTGAGTTTTGGATTTTAAAGCCGACCATTCATATCTACTCCAAAATGAAAATTTTGGAATACGGGAAGGAAAAAAGAATCGACTAGGTCGAAAACCTATGGAAAATTGCATAGCGGCTCGGGAAAGCTGGATTTCCAACCGAACCAAATTACAGCCCTTCTTGTGCCGATTCTAAGGTTGGACCCTGATACGAGGGTAGAGGCACATCAAACGATTTGACTAGAATGGGACCCGGCGACGAGGCTACCTAATCGGAAATCCGCTGAGTGGTGGGGGAATGGGGGTAAGAAGAGAGCACTTCGGAGCTTCAAATGAATGACGTGCCTGATTTTTCGACTTGAATGGGTGAAAAAAAAAGTGTTGGGACAAATGGATGGAATGGACTACAGATGAATTGCCGGCTTAAGCTGGCCATTCAATTTTCATCAAAACTGGAATTTTTGAAACACGGGAAGGAAAAAGCAATCGTCAGTTTTAAAAACACGTGGAAATTAGCATAGCGGCATGGCAAAGCTGGAATTCCAACGAAATCAAAATCCAACACTTCATGCTCCGATTCCAATTTGGAGCCTCGAACTAGGGTAGCGGCATGATCAAAGGGTCTGCCTACATTGGGACCTCGCTTCGAGGGTTGAAATGAAACTCGAAATCTCCAGAGTAGAGGGAAGATTAAGGTGGCTGGGTGTAACAAGGCGTTTCAAATCGAAATAAAAAATAGCACTAACACGCAGAATTTGATGAGTCTTGCTTTGAATACGGGAGGAGGAGTAGGGAGGTATCGAAGATCGGTGGTAGCGCACTTTGGAGCCCCAAGTGAATGACGTGCCTGAGTTTTTGACTTAAATGGGTGGGAAAAAAACAGTATTGGGACAAATGGAATGGAATGGAGTACAGATCAATTGCCGGCTTTAAATTCTTTTGAATTCCACCACCTTTCATCATTTGCTCCAAATTTTGTAGTTTTTCGACCTTGACGATAGGCTTTTTCTTCTCGTGCTTCAAAAATTCAATTTTCGAAGAGCGGTGAATGGCCTGCTTAAAGAGGGGTGGTCCTTCCCGGGTGGCACTTCAAAAGGGGCGACAAAATCAGACATACAGGAAAATAACTTTGTAACTAAAAAAGAGAAACTCAATCATTACTAAAATAGCTGCAATGGTGTAGTCGCAAAATAAGCTGTACCGGGACGCTCTAAAAGCGGTGCAGGAAAGCTCTAACCTGGGTGACAAAAATCTCGCTGTTTTAAGTATATTTTCACAGTTTTTTCTTATTTGTTTCTCCCGGGAAAAAAAGCAGTGTCGGAAAGGACCCTGAGTAGCTCAGTCATTGTGTACATAAAAAATAACTAATGTTAATTCGTATTTTTCGCCCTTTGTCGGTAAATTGCCGAATGTGAAAGAAAGACTGGTGGTGGACGCGCGATTTCGGAAACCAATCTGCTGAGGTAGAGGGCGTTAAACGCAGAATTATGTTACTAATAAAATGGGTTTTTTTTTTCTTGGAATTGATTATCTTTATTTGAGGCTTGTGTATCATGTGTAATTTGTAAAGGAAGGACGGCATGTTTCAAGTTCGTCCCGGGCGGAAACGTTGCAGCTATGCCACTGAATTCCAGTAAAAATTAAGTACGCTTTCGCCATAACGTTGAAAAAACTTTCAGGGAAAGCATATTTTTCTTTCTATCTAAAGGGTTTCAACAAAGGAAGACAAAATACAAGAAAGTATCGGGAAAGCTCCTCAGAAAAAATATTTGATGGAAGCATTGGATATTATCTGTCATTTTTATAGTTCTTCAAACGCCACATTCCAAGAACTTGCTGCATTCCATTAAGTTTACAATTATGTATGTTATACAATAGACAATGTATAAGCAAAATCAACAAAACAAAAACAAAACATTTCTAAATAAAAATAAAAACGAGGTCAATGTGCCTCAGTGACGAATACAGGATTTTGGCCCCCGCCCCCCCCCGCGGAAGGCATAAAAATTTGGCATCGTCGTGACCTCATGACTTATGTACAAGTCAATACACTTTAACATTACTCACCTGACAATAAGAATCACAAAGGACGCTATAATAATTTCGATAATTTAATAAAAGCACGCAAGCCAAAAAATGTTTTCGACCGCGTTAACGCTACAAATACGAGGATGTATGTACAAGTGGAATGACAATAAAAGCGGGAAAATTTTCGAGCCTGTCAAGCAGTGTTGCCACGTTTTATTTTTTTTTAGAAAGGAGATTAAGAACAAACAGGTATAGTGATTTGAAAAGAAAAAAAATCAAGAATTTTGGTTTACCTCTGGGGGGCTGCAACCCCATAGTACCCCCCGCCGCATTCGTCACTGATGTGCCTGTTTTATTTTTAACATGCTTTGTTGCATTTTACTGCATTATGATTCCTTTATAATGAGAAGTCCGTTATTACGACATGTTCATTCTCCAATATGTATAACGGATTTTTACTGTATACATAAAAAAAAAAGCATTGCTACCGTCAAAACTTTTGACCTCCAAACTTCAATGATCATAGGCGTTTTAAATCACCTTCCTGGATCCGAAAGAGAAAAAAAAAATCCTTTTTGGAATTATTTCTGCACATCCGTGTGTATGTGAACTTGATAAATTATTCTACAAGTTTGGTGAATATAATTTGACATGTAAATCTTATCCCAAAATTGTCTTTTCGAGAACCAGGTCCGCCGAGGCGCGGCCTGGACAAATCACTGGCGCGAAGACCTCCGTGTCTTTGGCAGAGGCTCTGTGACTGCTTAAGGTCTGTGGATGATACCATGTTCGACTTTTAAAGCGTGCAGTTTGCTCCGATTTCATTTTTATGGAAGACAACACCTTTTCGTAGGGATCGTTTGGTCAA
>BGPR01004423.1:0-35229 GCA_013235015.1 Araneus ventricosus | reverse complement strand
CGACTACATCTTGTTTCTCGTCCCGTTGGATGGAGTTGCGCGGGTCCTATTTATAAATATATTTATTTTATTGTATTAGGTTTTATTTTCATAAATTTTTTGGTTATTTATATTTTTTGTTGATATTTATGTATGCTCATTTATTATGTATTTACGTTTATTAAGCATATTATTTGTTTCTTTGTTTATATATTTTATTATTCACTCAAGATGGGGTGTAGAATGTGTTTTTCGAAATTTTTCTTTTCGTCAGCTCATGTCAAGTTTTACATCCTTTGGATAAGCCTGGTCGGTTCGGGAATAAAAAGGATCTCCCAGTCAGATCTCCAGATTTAAACCTTGACCGACTAACTTACACCATTTTTGACTGAATCCACACGTAAAGATATCTTTAAAAACCATCAGATAATTTTAAAACAGAGTGGTTTAAAAATTGACTCTTTAAAAAAATGCAACTTTTAAAATCTGGCAGATTTTCCTAATAAGTGATTATATATGCAATAGACTACCCAACAATATCATGGACATACTTTACTTTCTTTTTCCTCTTCTAAATTTTGTTATAAAAATCTGACCTTTTTCCAAATTGTGCTAATAAAAATCGGGGATTTTTACGCCAAAAATTGTATTATAGATATTTTTCCCTCTTTTCTAAATTGTATCAGACTTTTTGGGGTTTTTTTTAATGCTTTTTAGTGCATCTCTTGTTGCTTGGCTCCTGTTGCATGAGGTTGTACTTATAAATTTATTTTTTCTTCTGTTTTTTTTATTATTGTATGTTTGTATTTTATTGTATTTATATTGACATTTTTATTTTGTATTGTATTACATAATATTTGTATTGTATTACATAATATTTGTATTGTATTACAATATTATTTGTGCTTAAATTTTTCTTCCTGTCAACTTGTGACAGGCTTTATACCCTTTGGGTAAGCTAGGCCAGCATGAGCAGTAAAAAAAAAATCGACGGGAGGCTGTCTGTGCGAAACGGCCGCTAGGATTGAGGGGGCGTCGACTTACTCAACTGTGACTAAAGTAGCTGTATGTGACTATTAACTCTATAGTGACTATTAGTCTAGTGTGACTCCATCTATGTAAAATTCTTCGTGATTTTCACCAACTTTGCAACTCAACTGTGACTAAACTGTAATTACGAATTATAAAATTATTCTTGCAATCTTCAATGTCTACCTTTCTCTATTAAATGAAACTAAAACCAATTCTCTATGTTATTTTATTACGGAACTATAAGCTTTTAACTTTAGCACAACGTAATTCAACAATTCTTGAGTAATATTTCGCGTGCACCTCAGATCGATGACTGAATTGCCTTAGTCGGCGTCCGCGAGCATCGGTCTTTGTGATGTCATCAAAATTTTTAGTGATTTTAACCAACTTTGCAGCTCGACTGTGACTAAACCCTAATTCCAAATTTTAAAATTCTTTTTGCAATCTTCAATGAAACTAAAACCAACTCTGTATGTTATTTGGTTGCGGATCTATAAGCGTTTAAAAATACCATGAAAAACGTCATAATTTTTTCCTTTCCCGACACACCATTAGAACACTATGGAGAGACGCAAGACTACGTCAAAAATCTAAATAGAAAATTCAGAACACTCTTATGAAGGCAGCTTAGAGGTTTTTCCTTCTTGCAGAACCTGAAGGCATGTTTACTGTAGGACTGGGACTGATTGTCTCAAGGTTCATAAACTGCCTCATTTCTAGTATGAATTTTGGCTATGAGAAATGCATAAATGAGGACCATAGCCCCAATTAATCCATATTTTTGTGTCACTACAACTTCTGTTTCAGACCTTCCTGTACTGATGAGACATACAAGCAATCATGCATGTGAACTGTAACTGTTATATGGTTCCTTTTTTTATTACAGAAAACGATGTAATACTTTCATTAAAATAATGTTCAATAGTTCAAGAAATTCTCTTAACGTACAACACCTTTACATTAAGAAAAATCATCACACTTTTAATGGATCGAATACTGAAGTGTTTGTTACCTAACTGCTAAAATAAACTTTCTTTAAACACAGAAACAGGTGTTTTTATGAGCTGTCAGAAAATATGTACTATTCATCTAAACACTAACATTTTACACTTTAATTCAGTCAGCAACAGTTTGTAGAAGAATCCAATCCATGAGTGGGAGTGTTCTCACCTCAATTTTCTCATATCCTTGCACAATATGGCCCCCTTTGTGTTTAGCTTCGTCTTATTGTTAAGATGAGTATGCATTTTGGACCTCGTCTTTGAGCGATTGAACCCAATATTCAACACAAATCTGCAATTTCTGGTAATAATACTATTCACTTATTTAGCTCATTAAATCATCACATCCACAGAAATAAATATATTGCACAGACAGGCAAACAAGCTAACAGATTTGGTCCAAAATTTGATATAACCGTTCTTACCGATTTTTTAAATTAAAAATCAAGGAGTATTTAAGGAGTTCTCAAGGAGTGTTTTTAAAATTTTCAAGGAGTCAATATTATGCATGAAAAAGAGTTCATTTTTAAAGCACACAAAAATTATATTAGGGTGCTTAAAACTCAAATATGCTTATATTTATTTCTATTATAAGTTTTTACTAAGCCGATTTATCCAAGAATGCCACGTTATATCTATTTATATGAAAGTAGAGTGGTGCCGCTTAGACATAAAATTTTTTATAAAATTATAAAACTACTCCAAAAGTTCAAATAGTTAGTTACATACCATGATTTAACATGTTTCAAATAAAAAAACTATTTCCATTAATTTTCTTTTTAGAATTTAAATTCTTAAATAATTTTCATGCCTCACTGTACACCTTATGAAGTGCACAGTGATCCAGTATTCAAAATATAGAGGTGCAAAGAGAGACATGGATTTAGATATCAGAAACTGTTTTTTGTCATTTTCATTGCTTATAAAATAGTATACGAAGAAATTAAAATTAATAAAATTTCTTGATTATTAAAACTAATTTAACTAAAATTGATTAATAGTATCTATTTTCCTTCAACTCCACCATCACAATATTTCCTTTGCAACAAACCATATGTTACAATTTAAAGAAATACAGGTAATTTTTCGAAATAATCCAAGAGAAAATAACATTCTCAATTTGCACCATTCTATTGTTTTGGTTATTACTGCTAGGTACTTAAGACCAATTATTAAATTCTGGATACTGCTAGGAGATGAACATCAAATTCATCTGTTTTAAAATGGTATACAATATTGCAGGCAATTATTTAGGGTAGAATAATATTTGAAAAGAAAAACAATAACATTTTTTACCACGAAACATTGTACAGAACAAATAACAAACACTGAGGACTTTTCTTTCGTAGATAAAAACCAATAACAGAAATTCAATAAATTTTTAGAAAATGCATACTTTATTTAAAACTTTCATTGAGCATTCAAGGAAAAATATGTTACAAATTCTTAAGATCTGCTTTTTCAGCATTAATTTGTTCATTTATTTAATTAACAGTTGGACATTTTCCTTTGATTGTTTTTCTAAGCCTATTTGATTTTAAGAATAATGAAATTTATTTTTTAATTTCTCCATCTTGAGCAAACTGGGTAATTGATATGGTAGCGATTAAGAATCCTTTTTTATCGGTGAAACATAGTACACATTTAATAAAAGAAATGTTAAAAATTGAAAATCAAGGAGTTTATAAGGAGTAAAACCCAAATTCAAGGAGTTTCCATAGTGCTTGAAAATCATTATCAAGGAACATATGAACCCTGTATAAATATGCAATTCTTGCATATTTATACCAATTTCCATCCATCTAGCTCATTGAGATTTTCATAATTGTTCTTACATGCAAATGGGCAGACAAAATTCCCGTAAACAGACTGAAATTTGTCACAGGCCAATTTTGGTGTTAAGACCACAAACCAAATTTCATTCAACTACCTCTTTCAGCTTTACACTACCACAATATTTTGTGATTAATTTTGTCATACAGTGTACACAATCAAGTATGCATTTTAGAGATCTTTCCACAAACCAAATGGGTTGAAAATTTGACACAAGGCTACAGTTTAGGTGTCAAAATCATATGCCATATTTCATTAATCTAGATTTTTCTGATAGTCAACCCTTTTATACACATTTATAATTTTGCTGCCAAAGTCATACACTAAATTTCATTCATGCAGCTCAAAGTATTTTTCAATTTCTGTGTCCACATGCACTTGGTTGGACAGACAGTCTTCTTGAAGTCAAATTTCATTCAAAATTTGATGGAAATCTAGTTTTGGTGCTAAGTAGTGTTCCTTAAAAATCGATAGACTATCGAAGCGAAGTTGATAGTATAGGGTTTTGGGAACCATCCACTTTCTCAAAACTCTCGATAATATTCTCCCAGGCAATAATATCAATAGACACATTTCCAGTCAATAGTTTTAAAACTATCAACTAGAACTATCGATAGTTTTAAAACTATTGACTGGAAAAACACATATTGATAGTATCGCCGGGGTGAAAACTATCGACTGCACTAACAATAGTTGAACTATCGATGTTTAAGGAACACTAGTGCAAAGACCACATACCAAATTTCATCCTTCTAGCTCATTCTGTTTTTAAGTTCTCAGACAAACCGATATAGGAGTTCTCAGACAAACCGATATAGGAGTTCTCAGACAAACAGATATAGGAGTTCTCAGACAAACAGATATAGGAGTTCTCAGACAAACAGATATAGTTCCAACTATGTTTATTTATGGATTCAAGGATACATAAAGCATGGAAATTCATCAAACATTCGAGGGCAGGTTTTCTCGACAATTAAAGCACTTTCTCCTTATATACCAGAAAGTAAAAGAAATGATAACAGAGAACTAGTTTTTTTTTTTTTTTAAAATAGTTTGAAGTAATCTGTAAAGACAAAAATATTGCTCTTACTAGAGAAATATTCTACCGATTTTAATTGTAGGATTAGATCCTTTGCTCTAGTGTAGAGTGGAATAGCTTTCTTTAAAAGAGACAGTCCAGCATGCACCATTTGAAAAGTGCAATATCACATGTTTATAAAAGAAACAGTAGAATTTGTACGATTTATCATGATTCAAAAGTAAAGTGTGAAAACAAAAGAAATATCTTAAATTGAATTTTGAGTTTGCTGAAAATAATGATTGAAACCCCTTATTATATTAGTAGTCAAACAGATTATTATAATCCAAAAATCATTTGCAGAAAGTAAAATACCATTGTTGTAACCTCCTCAGTCCTAGCATTGCCTGTGGGAGTCACTAAAAAACACTTCTTGAAATTCCAACATGTTTCAAGAATTTTAAATAAATAAAATACATTTAAATTTCTATCCAATGTCTCCTACAGGAAACACCAATTCTTTCAAAAACTAAAAGTAATGATATTATTTAAACATTTTTCTAATACATTTTGAAGTATTTAGAATCAATTACCCCAAAACGAAAATTTAAAATTCATTGTTAAGTCTTAGGATTCATAAGGATAACTAAAAGTAGGAAATCAGCAATATCTTTTTATTTCTTTAAAATTCATTCACAGATGGAATTAATTGTTACCCTTTAAAATTTCTGATCAGTTAATAAGAAAAAAATGTCTCTGTTTTAATCCAAATTACACACCAATTATTTTTGTTTCTTCAAGAGATTCTAAACTATCTTTTTTGAAACATCTTTTAAAGTTAATGTGTATTTTCTCCTTCTAAGATTACTGAAAAGTTATCAGCATTCCATAAAATATCCATCACCAAAAGAATAACATAATTACACAATTTGTTAAAGCTCCAATTTGATAAAATGCATGAAAGAAACTATAATAGCTTTTAAATCAATAAATGCTATTTAAAAAAGTATAAATAGAAAAACACCATTTAAAATAGAAATTATATGATGAAAATGTATTATTCCTAAAAAATCAATTCATATGAACAAAGAAAAGGCAAAGTGTTTCAAATTGTTGATAATGACACGAGCTAAAAGCAAACACGAAAATAGTTTCAAATTTTTTTTATTGTCAACAAATATTTACAAATGCAATTACAAAAAGGTTTACAAAACTTGTTGGTATTATAAAAATATGCAGTCAATTTTCTACCAGAATCTCTTCACCATTTATACCAGAAAATCCTGCAAGAAACAAAGAAAAAAATTGATTCAGTAAAGGAGGGGGGAATAACATAAAAACTCTTTAGAATGTACAAATGATCACATGTGACAGACTTGGAAGAAAGAGGGTTAGATGGCAAAATGCAACATGTGAGTAAAACTCACTTAAAGTTTTATCTGTTTCGTGCCAATTCTAGGTAAAAAAGCAGGTTCATAATGTATAAATACCATCAAAATTCTTAAATCAATATTAATGGGGATCACTAACCCCCTTTCTATCCAGTTCATACATCCACCCTTTTTTTATCTTACAAACGAATATCTACTTTCTAACCCAGTGTAGGGATAGGGGGAATTTTTTTTTTTTTTTAATGTGAAAGAGGCTGTTTTAAAGACATAGAAACCGTCATAATACCCTAAAATTGATTTTTAGACCACTAACCTCCTCTCTTCCCTGTCTGTCACATATATTGATTTTTTAAATGATTTTTTATTGATTTATTGTTTTCTTAATCAATTTAGAGCAATTGTTAATTTTTTGTTTAACTCAATATATCTCAAGACTCCAAGAGTTTTTGTTGTTTGTTTTGTTGGTCTGTTTAGAGATAACACAATTCATCTTATGAAGTTATCATGTTTACATTCTACTTCTGAATTTAAACTGTAGCATTCACTTCTCTTTTAAATCTTTCTAATTTTAAACAAAACTTCACATCAATTTATCTCAATTTTCATTTAAATCAATTTATCTTTTCACTTTGAAATTATACTCAAGATAATAAACAAATCAATGCCTCATTAATAAAATAATTATTTCAAACAGATAAAAATAAGAAAATTGATATCTGGTAATTTTAAGTAACCAAATTAGTAAACTTCCAACTTTTCTTGTTTCATAAATTAAATAAAATGAGGAAGGCGAAATTAATTTTCTAACTGCTCAGCAATAATGCTTATTCATAAAAAAATCTGATAGAAAGAATTATACAACTCTATTTTGTCACTTAAAAATGGTCCAATTTATTTTAAAAAAGAAATTTTGAATGACTACAATGTTTATATTTATATTAGGGATGTAACGAATTATTCAGTATTTGGCCTGTTTGCTGAATATATTCAGGATAATAATTTTTTTTAAATGTGGTTTTAAATACACATTTAACAAAGAATATTGCAGATTTACATGTCAGTAAATTTATTATCAAAAGATCTCCTAACATTTACCCAATTTTAAGTTGCATAGGTGTATTTATTAAAGTTACATATAATTCATCATTGCAAAGCCTGAAATTATTATGCAAGAACAATATTTTTTCAGCATTTTAAGGAATTGAGTCTGTTTTGTTTGGTTTCATACACATATAATATCAACTGGATGTAGCAAATATTAACTAGGAAGCCTATTTGGCCCTTTCCCGAATATTCTGTCTGACCAAATGCGAAACAGACATTCAGCAGAATAAATTCGGAATAAAATGTTGTTTTAAAAATATTTAATAAAGAAAATTGTAAAATTACATTCTGATACATTTATTATAAAAAAAAAGTCCTAAAGTCTAAGTTATCCAATTTTAAATTACATAGTGCATAAGTGTATTTAACAATGTTGCATACCATTTACAGAAGTCTGTTCCATATGGTGTCATATATATTACCAGCTTCAGAAAATAAACGGTCACTATATATTGCTTGTAGGTGCTGAAAGATATTTTCTTGCTAAATTTTCCAACCTTGAAATTTTTTTCCACCAATTAAATGGACACTCCATCCTACCAAATAGGAGTTCTTTAACAAAATAGGAATTAACTCTTAGTAATTTTAATTTATCAATTCCATTTTCTTCTGTATTTGTCATTGTCATATTCTGAAATGGTGACTCTATTATTTCTTTGAACCAATCCCAAAATGTTGAGGGTTTCTTGTTATTAGAATTAAGGTATTTAAAATATTACAAATATATATAAAGATATTAACATTTTTATAAATATACAAATACTAAAAACTACTACTACTAATTAAATTTTATTTAATCTTTTTTTTTCATTTAAAATATGAAAAATATTCCATTTACAATCAAAAGCGAAATATTTTTAAAAATTTGGTATTCAGCCTGATATTTGGCAGAATATTCGGTTATTCGGCCAAATCACTATTTGCTACATCCCTAATTTATATTATGATTTTTTTTAAATGTGAAAAGTAATTTTTAATAAAAGAATTTTGATGCAAATATTATAATTCAAAATGAGATCGACTGATAAATCTACTACATAGAGTTCAATAAAATATCCTTATCCATCAGAATGACTCAATTACATATTTCCTATTAATGTCATTTAATAAAAATATATTTAATAAACTAAAACCACGGGTAACCGAAAATAACAAAAAAAAAAACACTTTAAATGAGTGATTAAATAAAAATAAGATAATCCAACAGTTGTCATTATCTGAACTGCAACCATTTTCTTGATTGTACTAAGGAATTTTTTAAAAAGAATTTAAGTAAATTTTTATGTGTCTGAAATCAAACTCACAAATCTTTTTTTTTTTTTAATAAACAATGGAATAAAATGTTTATGAAAAAAGTGAAGCAAAACATTTTAAACAAGTTTCTTTTAAAACAGTGGGGTTTTTTTTCTTCTTTTTACTTCTAAAACTTTAAAACCAAGCAAGTTCTCATTTTTTTAAATTTTCTTTTGTGTGAAAATTAATAATTTCATCATCTCTTTGAATATAAATTATAACCTCTATAATTCCATCTCTAGACAAAATTTTAGAGATGGAATTGCTCCCTAAAGCAAATGTATTTTTCTCCACAGGAAGATCCAATTTACAAAAATGTTTTAAATAGTTTTAAGATGGACTAATGTGATATATGTGAACCTTGCCCATAGATTTAATGACTGTATCTTTTTGAATATGGCAACGGGTTTTGTATTTTAGAAGGTGCGAAAGAATAAAGATGTCAGTTTATTGATTTGAACCTTGTAGTAATGTTTCTTTGATTAGATTAGGATATACTTTGCAAGGTAAAATATTGGAAGCTTAAGAAATAGGTAGATTTCTAGACAGCAAGTCACATTCTCACACAGTTAGAAGTGAAACTTCTAATGCAAATGCTCTCAGCTATTTAAGATTTTCTTCTTAGACATGTACATACTGAACATATGACATGTGATGCCGACCAAGAAGGGGTTAAAAATGAAACTTCTAATATAAAGACTCTGAGCTATGAAACAGTTTTCTTATTTAATTTTTACCAATTAAAAATAAAGTGTACTTAAATTATTATAAGACAGACTTAAGCTTTCTGTGTTCAAAGTATTAGATTGTAATTATTCATGGTAACTTAAGGGTGTTATATAAAGTTTTTGTATAAAGAGTTTAAAAGATAACTTATAAAATTGCTTCTAATGCTATTCCATGACTGATTGATGATTGATGTGGAGTATAAGAAGTGGTTCTGCTTTAAAAATTTTACAATTAAAGCGCATCTTAAAAAAGATTACGACACCTTGATTTTACAAGTGATAAACAAATGTTTTTTTTTTTTTTAAAAATGCATACAAATTTAAACATTGAAAATTCATATACAATATATCCTTTATTATTTGGTGTTAGCTAATGCAATAAATTAGTGATTCACTTTTATTTCTATCATAGATTTTTTTAATTAAAAACCAGACAACAATTATCAGCAAGTTGATCAACAAAAGAATTTATTAATATTCTATTTACAAATCATCACTTAGTTAAAATAAGCTATTGGCATGTACCTCCTTTCCGTGAGACTTCAATACTTGAATACAAATTGATTTCAAATCCTTGTGCTTTAAATATCTTACAAATATTTCTTTATACAGCTTCAAACTTCTGTCAATGTCTTCATATTTAATCTTCGAATTTTTCCAATATTACTAGATCTGAAACAAAATTTAATAGATTCAAAAATAAGAAAATTTAAACTTTATGAAACATTTACCACAAATAATTTAGAAAATTTTTTAACATACAGTATGCTGTTATCTTAAAATTAGCTATGATGATTTAATATTTGCCCATAAACTCCACGCCTATCAACATTAGCTTTTGTGCAACATACTAAAATTAAGAAGAATATAAAACAAATTAACAGATGCTTCTTAATTCAATTATTATTCTAAAAAATTATTTATCATCCCTTTTCATCATTTTTAAGAACACTACTCAGCATTAAAAAAAAATTCTTGTCAGCAAAGCTGGAAGGTAAAGCTAGATTACTTTTGTATAGAGATAAAAGAGCATTTCCCCCTCCTCTACCATATCCATTTCTAATTTCATAAATGTTGCATTTTTAGATTATACTTAAGATAAGAAACAAAATCAATACCTCATTAATAAAATAATTATTTCAAATAGATGAAAAATAAAAGCATTGATATCTGGCAATTTTAAGCAACCAAAATTTAAACTTCCAACTTTTCTTGTTCCATAAATTAAATAAAAAGAGGAAGGGGAAATTAATTTTCTAATTACTCAGCATTATTGCTTTATTCATATAAATCTCATAGAAAGAATTCTACAACTCTATTTTGTCACTTAAAAATGGTCAAGTTTATTTTGAAAAAGAAATTTTGAATATGTCGAATGCTAATATTTATATGACGAAAATTTTTTAAAAAAAAATGTGAAAAGTAATTTATAATAAAAGAGTTTTGAAGCAAATAATACAATTCAAAATTTAATAATATATGTAACTGATAAGTCTACTGCATTTAGTGTTCCATAAAATATCCTTATCCATCAGAATAGCACAATTACATATATTATTGTCATTTGATTGTTTTTCATTGATTGATTATAGTAAAGAAACTACATGAAAATATATTTAATTAACTAAAATCACAGGGGTAAGAAAATAACAGAAAAAATACTACAAATGAGAGATCAAGTAAAAATAAGATAACGTAACAGTTGTCATATCTAAACTGCAGCAATTTTCTTGATTGTTTTTTAAGAATTTAAGCAAATTTTTAAGTGCTTGAAATCAAACTCACAAATCTTTCTTTAATAAACAGCGGAATAAAATATTTATGAGAAAGTGAAACAAAACATTTTAAACAAATTTTTTAAACAGTTGGTCCCCCCCCCCCATTTTTTTCTAAATTTTAAAACCAAGCAAGTTCTCACTTTTAAAATTTTTTTTATTTTGTGTGCAGATTAATAATTTCATCATCTCTTTAATACAAATTATAATCAATATCATCTCTAAACAATGTTTTAGAAATGGAACTGCTCCCAAAAAAGCAAATACATTTTTCTCCACAGAAAGATCAGATTTACAAAACAAATAATGTAAGTACACAAGATTTACTGAAGTGAAAGAAAATGTCCCATTTGTCCACAGAAGTGAAGCTTCTAATGCAGATGCTCTCAGCTACGAAACAGTTTTCTTTTCAGTTAATTTTTATCAATTAAAAATAAAATATACATAAATTAAGTTTTATTCATAAAAAAATTACTATACATACTTTTCTTCACTGGTTGATCAGATATACAAAACAAATTACAAAAAAGCGATTTTCTTAACAAATAACAAAAATAAATAAGTAAAAAAAATAGATACCATTCATAACAAAACAAATAACTATTCATAACAAAATGTATTTTTCTGGACTCAATAAGATTTACAAAAAGTTTTAATTAGTGCAAGTACACAAGATACACTGAAGTGCAAAAAAAAAAGTCTATTTCATTTATAGAAGCACAATTGAAAGTGAAACTTCCAATATAAAGGCTCTAAGCTAAGGGACAGTTTTATTATTTAATTTTTATCAACTAAAAATAAAATATACTTAAATAATGATAAAACAGGCTTTCTGGGTTCAAAATATTAGATTATAATTATAGCATTTAGCAAATATTGAAAATCATTGATATTTCAATCTTACAAGTTATTTATAAACATAAGTTATTCATGGTAACTGAAGGGTGTTATATAAAACTTTTGTATAAAAAGTTGACGTATAACTTATAAAAATGCTTCTAATGCTGTTCCCTGGTTGACTAATGATGGTATGGATTATAAGAAGTGGGCAAATTAAATTTTGCTTAAAAAATTAATTAATAATATTGATGATTAGGACGATATCTTGCAACAAAATTATGAGAATTTTGCCTAATTAAGAATTGTTACAATTAAGCACATCCTAAATAAAACATTATGGCACTTTGATTCAACAAGTGATAAACAAGTATTTTTAAAAATTTGAATTCATATACAATATAACCTGTGTTATTTGATGTTAGCAAATGCAGTAATATAATCACGAATTAGTACCCATACCCCAATGATATTCTCTCACTCTTACTTTAAGCTTTTCGCCTCCTCTTAGTAGATCACTTTTATTTGTCATTGTTATTTATCTAAAACCCATATTACAGAAATTTCAATTCAACAATTATCAGCAAATTGCTCAACAAAAGAATTTATTGATATTCTATTTACAAACATTGTTTAGTTAAAATAAGCTACTGACACGCACCTCTTGTCCTGAGACTTCAGAACTTGAATACAAACTGACTTCAAATTCTTGTGCTTTTGATATCTTACAAGTATTTCTTTATACAGCTTCAAACTTCATTCAATGTCCGTGTGTTCATATTCAAATTCAAATTTTTCCAGCATTTCTAGATCTAAAACATAGTTTAACACATTGAAAAATAAGAAAATTTAAACTCTGTGAAACATTTACCACAAATAGTTTAGAAAATTTGTTAACATACAGTATGCTGTTATCTTAAAATTGGCTATGCTAATTTAATATTTGTCAATGAACTCCACACCTATCACAATTAGATTGTGTGCAACACACTAAAATTAAGCAGAATATAAAGCATATTAACAGATTTCTTAATTCAATTATAACCCTAAAAAATTATTTATCATCCCTTTTTATAATTTTTATGATCACTCTGCATAAAAAAATTCTTGTCAGCAAGCTGGGAGGTAAAGCTAGATTACTTTTGTACAGAGATACAAGAAAATTTCACCCTACCCCATTCTATCCACCTCTAAAGTGGAAGTAAATACAACAAATAAGAGCTTTCCAAAGAGATGTCAATCTAAGGCTAAAAATCACTTTTCAATGCTTAATCTTCTAAGGGATTGCAGGTATCGAAAAACTTTTAATACAAAAGTTGTTAGTTATGATGAGGCGATCATTGCTAATTCAAATTATCTTCATTAGTAAAGAAGCCATGGGGGAAATGAAAATTTCATCTTCCCCCTAGCATTCCCATCCCTTTTAAATGGATGGTCCATCTTATGAGCATGGCCAAGACTTTTACACTCCCTATCACATATCCCTCACCAATGAAAATCCAATTAAAATAACTCTAATTATTATTTTCACAAGATAACATGGTCAAAGCATTATACCTGTAAATATATATATATATATATAACACCACTTCATACCCCTTGTATCTAGAATCATTGAGATTCTTTGTAATCGGTTTAGGTGGACATGAAGAGGAAGCAGGCCAGGACAAATATGCCGACAATTTAAAAAATAGTAACAATATTTTACAATATATGAATTTAAATGTTTACAATTTATAAAATGTTCACATGAATGTTTTGAAGAACACATTTCCTACATCAGAAGCAGTACCAAATAAATATATCAAATGAATAAATGGAAAAAAAATGAAGAATGATCTTAAATTATAGAATTAAATAAAATAACTAATAAACTAGCCTAATTAGTTCGATAATTTTAAATAGAAATTTAAACTTAATAAACCTAACTGAAATGAAAATCTTTAAAATAAATTATAAAACTAAAACATGAAAACTTAAATAAGCAAACAAGGAAACAAAGACCTTTCTAATAGTTTTTAAAAGTCCATGATATTACCATAAAAATTTTCAGTTTTTAAGAATAGCCAAATAATTTGTTTGTCATTTTGAAATGTACATTAAATATAATTTTTAAGAATACTTCTTTGTCTTCCATAGCATTGTATTTACAAAACATATTATGAAAATTTTAATTTAACATTGGCGATTCTAAAAAAAGTATGATCGGTAGTAGAATTTTTACAGTAAATATATAGATTGCAAAAATATAATCATATAAAAATAGCCAACAAAATTAAAAAATATTCTACTCAGCAAGCATAATAAAATTCTTTTAAGTGATCATAAACAAATCCCAGATTTAATATCAAAACTAATTATCTTTCAAAAAAATCGCACGGGTTATTGCACAATACGCGCACCTCCAATTCTCCCGCACGTGATATTACGTAATCAGAATGTAATGTAATGTATGTCAGTAATGATGAATGTCAGTAATTTATGTCCTCAGAATATGCCCATCCCATATCTCTCTATATTAAACGATTTGCCACAAATATCAGATATTAGACTTATTCGCTTCGAAAAATGTAACAAAAAGCATAATGAGCTACCCAAATTCATGTTTCATGACAAATTTCAATAAGCCTTTTGAAGCTTAACATTTTGAAAAATATAATACTAAATATTCTCTTGAGTTGTATACTGCAGAATTAATTTTGATGGGGAAAATCTAAATTGATCTTCATTCTTTGAAATACAATCTGAGCATTATCTATGGAAGCTTAGAAAAGACATTTCAAATAAATTCACACAATTTTTGGGATTTACAAGTTTGCTTCCAATTCCAAATGCTCATTGTTTTGTTTTGTTCTGGAAGTACAGGACAAGAATCTGATGTTCTGATAGGTAAAATGACACCAGGAGAGACCTGTGAACTGGCACCTCATCATGACAAAGCACCCATGATTTGGCCTTCCACACAATGGGAAATTTTCAACACCTAAAATCACAAGCTATGCTCTCCAACTACCATTATTTGAACAGTCTGAAACCAGTTCCAACTAGTCGATCAAATGAGACTCTTTGCTTGTTCAGTCGGAGATGGCATTTATTCAATTGAATTTGGAAAATATTTAAAAAATTAAAGGACTTTTTTTAACAAAACAGTGTGACAAGTATTGAGTGCTACAAGAATATGTAAGCAACATTTAGTCTGCGTCTCCTTTTGATTTCAATGCCCAAATTACGAACATGAAACGAGCCCCCGGTACATAAAAAAATAAAATCTTTATTTTTTAATACAAGAAAGGAACATATAAAACATTTATTCTTATCTAAATAGCAATACTTAACTTATAAAGCATTATTATCACTATAAAAGACAAGCAAAGTTACGATAATTTTATTTCCCTTGTTTTAATTTCAGCAAATTTACCTATTTTCTCAATTAAATTTAAGTCTTTGCATAATTTATTTTCTACGGAAAGTGGCATTACTGGATTGTTTTTCCTATGGCACAATGGATCTTAAATAATATTTAATATTTTAACCTTTGAAAAAAATGCATTTGGTCTCAGCTGGGGTTATCAGAATTTTTCATAAGATTATACTTAAATTAGGGAATTATCCCCTATTTGGTAAATTTTTCTAGGCATCCTGATGGTGACTAATCACATATACCTTCACAGAAAATGTTGCAGAATACTTTTATTTATTTATAGAGATCATTTCCTTAAATATCACCATTGCTGTCATCATATTTTAGTGCTAGATGCAAATCCATACAAAACTGTCATACTTAGCGATTCTCATTTCTTAGCATTTCATTTTGATATTGGCAACCACAATTTAAAATGATTTCTTCTCCATTTTTTTTTTTTTTTGGGGGAGGGACTGAGAATACTTTTCAGAAAGAAAAAATGGATAGATGTCATAATCTCATAACAGTTTCCAGTCAATGCATAAAGTAACTTGGTACGAGGCTTCAGGCACACGCCCAACTGACTGACCTTAGGGAAGCTACTGATTTTAGCATTCAATAACAATACTAAAACCAGCAGCGGACAGACAGCCTAACTAAGATTTTGATGGGAAATTAAACAGAGAGCTTCAAGCTCTTTGTGTTCAGAGACTATTGTAAGTTAATTTCAGCTTTATTTTAATACAGTAAGGGAGGCCAAGGTACAATGAACCACTTTTGTAAATTTTGAATGATTGCTCTCAAAGTACTGACTTTTTGAGTTTGAAAATCTGCAAACATGTTATCTAGATGTTACAGTTTACATTGCACTCACCCTAAATCTATAACTATGTATACTTTTTTAATATACAGTAAAACCCCACTAACCTGAACTAATTGGGACCGGTGCCTGTTCGGATTACAAAAAATTCCAATAAAAATAGAAAAGAAAAAGATGTGTGCTAAAAAAAAATGTAAGTTATAAGTACTCGGTACTACTATCTCTTGAATTCTTTTTATTCAAAAGTAATCGAAAGAGAATATGTCTCCCCTTTTCATTAGAATAATGGATGTGCTCCTTTTTCAGACCAAAAAGATGTTTAATGTAAATGTGTATGTGATGTGTTAATGTAATGTGCTTTTATTAAATGTAAATGTGATCCTTGAATTATTGTATTAGTTTCTTCAGTGTACAAAATTATGCATGCTGAAAAAGTACTTTTTTGTTTTCAGTATGTATATTTAAATCTTTTCAGGTAATCTTTTTAGCTACATATAATTTTCGAAAATAAAATCAGTTCGGATTAGCGGGGTTCTACTGTATATATATTTAGGTAACAAGTGACAATTTGGGCCATTATCCCAAGGCAGAGGTACAATGGTCCACAGCATGGAATAGTATGGACCACCAGTAAATTTTAAAAATATATTAATGTAGTACATTTTTCAATAGCACAAAACATAGAATGCATCATATTTGTTTATTCATGGCTTCAAAGCATAAATATAAATGCAAGACTAATGAATATTAAATTTTGCAAATTATATATCAAAAGATCTTTATATCACTGTTTACTTGTGAAAATGCAGGTTCTGGAAGACTCGTTACAATTTCTTGAACATTTACTAGAAATTCATCTACAATATGGAGGGAGGGAGGGGGGGGGGGAACCACGCTTGGTTAGATTTTTGCCACATAAATCTCACAAAAACATAATCCTCATCTTTTTTTCTCAGTTATTAAACCGATAAAATGGACCACTGTCTTTTGTCATAAATTTGATTAAAATGTAATTGCCAACTATTATTTCACTACCAAAATTCAGATTATACTGTTAAATGATTCCCTCATTATTGTATACTGTATCACCACAAACAGAACCTCAAGTTATCACTGAAAACTTAAATTGAACATATTCTTTGCAATAACAGAATTAAGCTAAATTAATATATTACTGATAAAATAATAATTTAATACTTTACATCATCTGTGGAAATGTTCTTATGTGACAATACTACCTCTTTAATTAATTTTATTTCATTCAACATTCAATTTATGTATAATATCCAGATACAAACTAATATGTATATTAATTTTTTTTAAAAAAATCATACTATTTCATTTAGTTTTAGCTTAATATAGCTGTACTTTTTTAAAGTTAAGCATTTACTGAGTGTTTATAAAATGAAAAGAAAAATCTCAAGCAAATAAATAACTTAAAATCTTTGTTTATAATTCTTTGGTGTGTAATTTGAGTTAATTTTGAAATTTGTAAATATAATGCATAGATTACATGATTCAATGGTTAATTTGCTCACTAAAAATAAAACAATTTGCTAATTCTTATATAATGTCTAACTTTTAACCCGTTCAGGACCGTCATCACATATATGAGATCTCTCTTTCCGTTCGCTCTGGCCCGTCATCACATATATGCGATCTCTCTTTCCGTTCGCTCTGGACCGTCATCACATATATGCGATTTCAACTTGGAACGTTTTATTTGAATTTTTAAACGGCGCTAGATGGCGGTAAAGTCCGTTACAATTTTCGAATAATATTTCACGGAGTGTTGACCTTCAGTATGCACTTTCGGTTCCGGATTTTTTTTGTTGGATGAGGGCTATTTGATTATGTAAACAACTGCGCGTGTTAGGATTGCGCATTTAAGGATTGCACAATTAAAGCGTTATGATTAAGCAATTAAAGAGCTATGATTTATTTTGCGGTGGATTTTTTTTATATTTTGATGGCACGATGAAAGGATGGAATGTTTATTGGTTAGGGGTTGGAGTAGAAATTATCGTTTGCAGTTTGGAGTTCGCTAGACAGTCTTTTGTATTTTTGGGGTAAATTATATTTTAGTTCAGTTGTTTTTTTAAATATCATGAAAATTTTATTACATTATATTCGGATATACTATCAATGATAATAAATTGTAAATTTCAGCGTATTTACTTGCAGTAATAATTTTTTATGAATTTTTTAATAAAATTAGGCTTAACGGGAAAAATCGCCCGGTCCCGTGCGTACGCATCCTTCCGGAGCTCGCGGGCTTGGGGAAGCGCTTCTTTCTCCTTTCGCTGGTCCTGAACGGGTTAAAAGTATATGGGATACAGAACTGATGGTCCAATGTACCTCAGTTTTGGTGGTCCAATGTACCTCAGTTTTGGTGGTCCATTGTACCCCATGTAGAACTTTGACAGATAGATAAAAAAAAAAAAGAAATTTCATATTCAGTTATTTTAGCTGCATTAAATATAATAATAAATTATCTCTTTACTGTGAAAAACAATGTTTTTCAAATCACAATTTTTTAATCTAGAAAAAAAAAATATGCTACACTGAAAAAATATTTACTTTCAGCTACTACAAATCACCAATCAAGAATAACATGGCTTAATTGTCAGTTAGGCACATAGTTTAAATTTCTTTTTCTACACTACAGGCCTACCATCCACGTGACAAAATATGGAATATTCAAAAACAGAAATAAAGTAAATAAAAGGAGGTGGTCCATTGTACCCCAGTATCCCCTACTCAATATTTATTTCTTGCCAATCAGTGGTGGCTTGAACACTGTAACCATGAAGGTGATGCAATTTATAATATTACGGTGCAGAGTGATGCATTTCTTCATAACTTAAATTTTACTTCTTTTAATTAATTATGAGTAATTTAATAATAATTAGTTAAAAAATAATTAGATTTTTAACTGAATGTAAGTAAGTTTTTAATTTAATAAAATGTAACTAAGCGATTACTAAATTTTAATTAATATTAATTAAAAATTTAGCTTAAAATAAACTCTTTCTCAATTATTTTTCATGCAGTCCTTAATTTTGTCCATAAATAATTATGCAAATGTGATTGAACAATAAAAAGAAAATTAATGAAGTGCAAGGTTCAAAAACAATACATATGTAGGGAATTTTTTTTTCATATTTAAATAAAAATTTCATGGTGCAATATTATCTTAATTTTTATTTATCAATAATTATCCTTTATTTTCTTATTTATTTTCAAATTTTGGGCTCACAAGAACTCTTTCCATAGAGGAAAAACATTTAAAGTCTCAATTCTAATTTCTCTGTAACTGCACTTATCTATAGTATCCTCTTCTCTTCAAATCATGAGGTTGGGGGGAAAATATGCCTTGTTATTGTGCATGCTTGACAAAAGGAGAATTGGGGGAAACTGAATTAAAATGCAGTAATTTTACCAATTTTCTACCACACTAATGAAAGAAAAACCATTCACCCAAGAAGACTAAAATCTCAAAATGAAAAGTTGTGTTAGGTTGTTGTGATAAATTGAAATATTCAATGAAAAATTAATAATTAAATTATTACACTGAAAAAAATTGGAGGTGATACAATTCTCCAGTGCCTATAATGAGTCATCCCTGATACAAATACTTCTAAGACATTTGTATAAATCTGAATGATTTTTCCTTATTTCAATTTACAAGCAACTTTATATATCTCATTCAATAGGTCTCCTGATTTTTCAAAGTTAGCTTCACTACAAATGGTGTTATAGACACAAAATGCTTTATTCGGGGATGATTTAAAATACAAGGTGTTTCTCTTTTTACTAAATTTGGATTAAAAATAAGTCTAATTAGTAAAGGATTTTTCAGTAGGTAAAAAAAACTCATCTTTTCATCATCTACAAGTACCTTTGTAAGACAATAAATTAATAAAATAAAAAAATAAATAAAATCAAAAATAAACTAAATAAGTATTTGTAAAATCAGTAATAGAGAGAAATAATGAAATACTACTTTAATAAATAACATTCAGAAAAGCAATATTTTGTGGGTAATGTTAAATGCAACTTTAAAGTTAAAAACAAAATTCCTCTTCACTCATGCAGCTAAAAGCATTGATAAGTTTACCTAATAATTAGGAAGTTAATGTATGAACTTTTAACCTTTTTTTACATATTTTCATAAGTCTAAAATAAAAATACAATAAAAATGCACACAAAAAGATTTTAAAAAGAGAATTAAAAAATTTGTGAAAAAAAATTGTTTCCAACACCTTGAAGCAAACATAAATAGCACTTACATGTTATTCAAAAGAATTCAATTCTACAGGAAATAAAAATTTAAAATGAAATGAGCATTTTAACAATGCTATAAAAGAAAAATGGAATGTAGCATCAAAATGAAATAAGCCTGAATACGATATAAAACATTTATACTCACTTTGTTTTGGAGGAACACATTGCAAACTTATTTCCAGGAGTCTTTTTCCTTCTTCGCTTAATTTGCATATAATATGCACACAATGCAAGATACTCTCCTTTATCTGCTCCATACTTTGGTCTTTCAAGATTTCCAATGCCTGAAAAGTAAAAATAAAAATGATAAACGTACAATCTATTTGAAACTTAAAAGATATAAATTATATTCAAAATAAAACAATTTACTGATTTTAGTGGAACTTTACCAATTTTCATTAAAAAATCCTCAGGAGAACTGATGATTTTGGACATTGAAATAAAATCATAAATTCATTCTTAAATAGAATTAATAAAACAAAAGCACAGAGGCAAACTATTCAACTTAAAAACTGCAATGATACACTGACCATTTTAGATGCATTTCAGCATTTTTTTAAAAAATGAATACATAAGTGATAATGTATTTTATACCTTGAGATATAAATTTGAAAAGGTGCTCTATGAAAAACAGAGAGACCACAACATTAAGTTATTGATGAAGTTTTCGGGTCTCTCTGTTCTGGATGGACTTTGAGAACTGGAAATTGTATTGATATTTGAGTTTTAATTGTACTAATCTGGTTTGTGGTGTCAAAATGCATTTTTAGAGATTCTCAGCTTTAAATTATTTCTAAATTTTTAAGTTATCAACTGAGATTTTGTAACAAAACTATCGAGTGCTGCATTAAAATACTAGATTACTAGGTTGATCCTGCACCCAAGTACAAGTCCTCTTAATTTTATTATCTAACTATGAGAATTCTTAACTGTGATCTTTTAGTAATTCTATTTATACTTTAATCCTATAATATTTTTATGTAATGAAATGTCTGAAGTTATCTATATTGTAGTTTATTATATATTTTTTATATATATATTTGCAGTATGTGGGAGAGACTCTGAAACTGCTAGCATAAACTTACTTACTTTGGGAGGGGGTATCTTTCCCCTGTCACTAGGCCAGGTCAATAAGCTGGAATGTTGGCATAAGCAAAATTATTATAAAAAATTAAATACAAATTTTTAAAATCTGCTTAAATTCTAAGTGATTTTAACTCAACCTACTAATATGAAGTTTATTAATTAATGCACACTCTTTCATATCAAGAAAGAATGGACTTTATTAAAATTAGTAATGCTGGTAGTAGTATAAAGTCATAGGAGGACTTGTATAAATAAACCTTATTTTCTAGCAACTAAGAATTAAGTCTAATTCAGAATTTCTTTTAACATCTAATTTGCTACGTTAACTCTTGAAATTAATATGCCCAGGAAAGCTTTTACAAAGAGACAGGAGATTTTAATACTAAGTTAAGATAGAAATAATTTCATTTAGAACATATAACAAACTTCACTTCCAGGAAGTATTAATAAATAGAAGTAAATCATTGCCTTTAAAACTTTAAGCTTTAGGAAGTCGACTTTCAATAATCATGTTTTAGATTAGTTTACCTCAGCTAGCCATCTGATAGGACATTCCACTAAATAGGGAGACTTGTGCATCATTAAACCCTATAAAGCACATCACTATAAATGTGCAACTCGGCTATGTGTTGTGTAAATAAATTAAAATCGATTCAAAATTTGTATCAAAGTTTCAAAAAACTTTTGCTAAAAATGAAATGAAGTATATATAAGAAAGAGGTGATTAGAAATCAGCATTTAAGAAAGATTTAAAACCAAAGTTATATTATTTTCACAAATAAATAATTTTAGATAAATGCAAAATTAGTAAATCCAGTGCAATGTATATAAAATACAAAATACACAACTGTGAAATGCCTAACTTTTATGCATCTGATAATATATAACATATTCAAATTTTAATGAATTTTTTTTACTGTCACATTTGAAAAGACTTGTTTATAATGCTCTTAATGATAACTTTTTTTTCAAGTAAAACAATTTCACAGTAAAACGGGTCCATTTTTACATTTATATCCCAAGTTATGAAAGGAATAAATTTTAATCAAAGAGATTTCTCACAAAATAAAAGAATATAGAAAGCCATTTATAATTTTAAACTCAGCATAAAGCATCTATCGCAGAGTATTTTATAAATTCTCAGATATATTTAATAAAAATGAAATTAACAGTTAAAGAACTAAAATTCAATAAGTATATTAGGTGGTATTTAAAATTTTCTATTATTAAATCTTCTATATATTACATCGAATTTTGCAAAATTAAGATGTAGAATGAAGTACAATTCAAAAACTTTTGTCATGGGGAAAATTACAAATATTAAAATGAAACAAACTAATTATTACAAAACATCAACTTCAAAGTTGTAAGCTTCAACTGACAACTGAAACAAAATCAGAACTGGAATGCAAATTCACGGTTTCAGAAGAGGAAGTAATTACGTTCTAAAATAGTTTTTAATGCTGTAGAAAATCTAGTATAAGGAGAAACTCGGTATTATACGAATAAGTGTTGTAGCAATCATTTATTTTTACAAAGAGTTGATTAAAACAACAAATGAATGATCTGATCTACTTTTTACTTCAAAAATTTAAAATTTGCATGCATAGTTTCACATAAAAAATGAAAAGTTACAGGCGTACAAAGAATTCATTAAAAATAAAAGGAAAATGGCATGAGCAGTAGCTGCCTCTCAAAGCAAGATATTTTATAACTGTCGAGTCTTAAAGTTGACTAATGTATAATTATATCATAATAAGCATCTTAAGTGGTAAAAAAGAAATCAGCTGGTATCGGTAAGTGTGAATTAGTTAAAGAAACATAATGTCCAACATTTACCAATTAAAAAACAGAATTTAAGAATATTACCCTAAATTTGCTTTCATGCCCTTTTGCGAAAGCACTCTTCTTTTCTTATCATTACCATATTTCAAATAGCTAACAGCTCTAAACATCCACGCCTTCAAGTCGTTAGAGAATTTAGAAGCGATAACTTCCACTTCAGAGAAGCTTTTATATCATTCTCTACATTCTCAGGACTACTCAGAACAAAGACAACCAACTCTAAAGACAAATCAATGAGAATGATAAAAAAATTAACTTTATATGGCCAATAAATTATAATCAAAAGAAGTTTATCAACATTTCAAAAGGAAGTGGGGGGAAATCAATGTTTCTGAATAAAGCCCTGTCCCCAGAATGAAGTAGTTAGAAAAGTATTTAGAGATTGTTATTGATGTTCTATGTTTAAAAAAAATTCATAACTTGTAGGTATTCAACAGTCGATCACCTACTCTGAACTTGCAACATATCACACTTTTCCTTTTTGAACTCAAATAAAAGAGCAAAGCATTGTTTTTTTTATTTGGTGCAATAGAGTCAACACCATCAGGGCAAGTTCTTATATAAGTCGTGCCTCATGAAAATGACTAGAAATATTCAAAAGCAAGCCCTATTTTTCATAATTAAATGAATAACTTCAAAAATATGCTGAGTTGAACATTATATTGAGGATACTTCGCCTGATGAAGACATTGGGATTGATGAAGGAATCGGCGAAATAATTACACCATCTTTTAATGGCGTATGAAGCACCAAAACATTGAAGAATACACCATAATGACAAAAAAAACTTTATAGCATATAAATTTGATTTGCAGTGATTAAATTAGATTTGAAAATCAAATGGCACAGCAATCAAATCTAACAGAATTTGTTCCAAACAAAATTAAAATTTGAATACTGCCTCGCTAACTTTGATAAAAAAAAAAAAAAACCCTAAGAAAGATAATGACAATACAACTAGCATTTCAGTCTCAATCTATTATAATAAATTTAACTAAAACGTCACTATGCATCAAAAATTATTAATTTACTATTATATATTCTGTAATAAAAACAATGCATATATGGTTATTACTGCAATCCAAGTGCTGTCATTATCACTTAATATATTTAATTTCATGAATAATACTTAACTTCCTATATGCAATTAATGAAATAATTCCTTTATTTAATTAAATAAAAATATAGTTAAAAATATTGTCAGACACTATAAGTATTTTAAAATACTAAAATGATTGTGATATCTTATCTTTCTGATATTTTAAACCTATATCATTATACTGCATGGCTAAAGTGAGTATTTACAGGATTCTGAACCAAGATACATCATTTCGGTTTTGACTCTGAAATGACATACTAAACAGGTTTTGCTGTATTTCTTTTTAAACATTCCTTATGCCCTGTTGCATGCAAATTTATTACTGTTTAGAAGTGAAATTGTGATTAATGAAAATACTCGACACTCTGTAAGTCATACGATCACTTTTCTGTTTTAAATGCTTTCTATAAAAATAATGAATCAGACTTTTAAGGGGAAAAAATTGCTAATTAATTGTATCATCAGAAACAATTTCAAAATATCTTACACACATTTTGCAAAAATTCATAAATTCCAGGTCATTATTTTTCAAAATTTAATATTAAAAAATTTTTCAGCCAAACTCATTGAGAAATTTAAAAAAATGTCTACAACAAAGTACAACTTGATAAAGGTATAAAAAGCATTTTTTTTTTTTTTTAAATCTTGAGGCAATATTTAAAAAAAAAATTAATTTGAACTTATTGCCGTGAAATACATTTTGAAAAGTTCAGCAAACCTTCAAAGATGTCCAAACACTTTTGCAAGAGATTATATGCCTAAGAATAATCGTTCTTAAAAAGCAAAGACATTCACAAAACATTTACGAGAATAACAGAAGAGAAAAAATAAAATAATAGTGTAATCAAGAAAAGCAGAGCTAGACCAAATTATATAATACAAATGTATGATTCCTAAAAAACAAACTTACAAGAACAAAGAAAAAGCAGAGAGTGTGGTTCAATTTTTTGATAATTAAATGAATGAAAAACAAAATAGTTTCAGGAAATCTGTACTAAACATGGAAACAGTTTCAAAATTTCTTACTGTCAGCATATGTTTACAAATGCAATTACTAAAGTATTTATTCACTGATATTACAAAAATCTGCAGTCAATTTTCTACTAGAATATTCAACATATATGATAGAAATTCCTGCAGGAAACAAAAAAAGCAGGGGGGGGGGCATTGCATAAAAACTTCTTAGAATGTATGAATATGATGGATCTTTTTTATGAATTCAAGATAATCAATTTACAGTAATTGTTAATTTTTGTATTATTCATTAGACCTCAAAAATTAAAAAAGGTTTCAATTAAATCTTATAACAAATATTTTGTCTGTTTAAAGATAATGTTATTCATTTTATGAAATTATGAAGTTTACATTCTACTTTTGAATTTAAATTGCAGCATCACATCCCCTTCATATTGTTTCTAAATTAAACAAAACTTGAAAATGGACTTTTTTAAAACTTAATTTAGTCTTATTTAGCGTTTTAATAGTCTACAAATTTTGTAATTCACATCCTTGGAGCATCCCCATCCCATATCTCTGTGTAATAAAAGATTCAATAAAAATAGTAATAATTAGAATATAAATAATTAGTAGATAATTAATAGATAAATATCTAGCAGAAAAATAATAATTAGACTTCAACTTGATGGAGATGAATTTTTAACAAAACTATGCAATTACTAATTTTTTATTAAAAATTTAATTTAAAATCAATTTTCTTAATTATTCTTCCCACTTTCCATATTGTTTATAAAGAATCATGCATACATGGTTGAAAGTTATGTAGGGAAATTGTTTCCATACTTGTTTATAAAAAAATAATAATGTAATATTCTTTTAATTAATTTTCAGTTATCAGAAATTATTCTTTACTTGCAACAACACATAAAACATCAAAAAAAAAAAAAAAAAAGATTGGGGGCCCACGAAAAAATTTTCCATGGTGAAAAAACATTTAAACCCCTAATCCTAATTCCTCTGTTACAGCACTTTTATACAGCACTCTCTTCCCTTCAAATTTTGTCTATGAAAAAAAAAAAGTGCCTTGTTATTGTGCATGTACAGCAGAAGGCAATCGGGAAAAACTGGATTAGAATGCAATTGTTCAACCAATTTTTTATCACAATGAAGAGAAGTAAAACATTTTCAAAAAACGATTGAAAACTCAAAAAGAAAAATTGTATTATTAGGTAGATGGATTTCAATACTGGATGTAAAATTAAATAAATTACCAATTAAATTATTACAACTGAAAAAGTTGGGGATGATGCAATTGCTCAAAGCCTTTAAAGAGCTGTCCCTGATACACATATTTGTAAAGCATTTGCATAAATCTGAATAATCTGTTTAAGTTTGCAAGCAATTTTTTAGTTCATCTATTTTAATAGGACTCCTGATATTTATCAAGGTTAGCTTCACTACAAATGGCAAAACTCACAAAAAAACAACATGTAATGATTATTTTAAAAATAAGGTGTTTCACTTTTTACTAAAATTAGATTGCGGGGAAAAAAAAAAAACCTTAGTACGGATTTTTCAGAGGGGAAAAAAGTTCTCCTTTCATCATCTACAAGCGAATCCATAAAAAAGTATTTATAAAATCCATAATTAAGAGAAATAGTCAAATACTATTTGCTTTGATAAACAGTATTTAGAAAAGTAATATTTTGTGGGTATGGTTACATATAAATTTTAAGATGAATTTTTCACTCATGCAGCTGAAAACATCAATAAGTTTACCTAATAAATTAGAAAACTTATGTATGAAATTTTAACTTTTGATTTTTTTTACATATTTTCATAAGACCAAAATACCATGATATATATTGATTGAATTGCAGGTGATACAATCTGTCTTGTTATTTATATAAATTACTGAAATAGATACTAATGCATTACAGTCATAAAAAAAATTTCAAAATCCAATAAAAATGCATATAAAAAAGATTTTGAAAAGAGAATTAAAAATATTTTCATAAATTTGTGAAAAATCTCCCCACACCTCAAAACAAATATAGCCATCAATTATATGCTATTCAAAAAAATTACATTCAACAGAAAATAAAAACTTAAAATGAAATAAGCATTTTAACTAGGGACAAATTAATTAATTAAACTGTAATGAATATTCAGCAACTATTCGGTATTCAGCTGGCCAAATACTAAGCAGATATTAGGAAGAATATTTTCAAGATAATTTTTTTAAATACGATATATTAAATAATAATAAAAAATATTTCAGAATTATATTTCATTGCATTTTTTATCCAAAATCTCCCATATTCCCTCAGTTTTAAGTTACATCATATGTAAATGTATTTAATAACTTTACATGTCATTTATCATTGCAAAGCCTGCAATTATGATGCAAGAGCAATCTTGCCCTCTTGCCAAATACTAAACAGATATTCGGCCGAATAAATTCAGAATAATATTTTTTTAAATATATATTTAACAAAGAATATTTAAGAATTACATTTCAATACACTTATTATCAAAAATCTCCTAACATTTATTCAATTTTAAGGGGGGAGAGTAAGCATTATCAGGTTAAATAACTTTTAATCCTTTAACTGCGGGTGTGGTTTATAAACCACATATATAAGAAAGTACTGGAGGGTTCATAAAAGGGAGAAATGTTTTACTGGGTAGTAAGTAGAAGTGAAGAAGAATATATTTTATAGGCAATGACTTAACATTCTGATTTCGAGATAAGAAATTTGTTATAGGTAAGTGAAAGACATAAAGGATGACAAGCAAGTTTTTTTATTTTTTATTTTTAGTTTTAATAAATTTTCTAAAAAAATAAAAATCTTAAAAATATAATCTAATGTATCTATAGAGGCCCGATTTTCGGCCGAATTACATCCCTAATTTTAACAATGATATTTAAGGAAAATGGAATGAGTGTGAATATGATATGAACATTTATAATCACTTTGTTTTGGAGGAATATATTGCAAACTTTCTTCCACGAACATTTTTCCATCTTCGCTCCATTTTTCATATAATATACACATGATATAAAGCACTCTCCTTTATCCGTTTCAAACTTTTGTCTTTCAAGATTTCTACTACCTGAAAAGGATAATACAAATGATAAACACAATCCATTTGAAACTTAAGGATATAAATTGTATTTGAAATAAAACAACATTTGATTTTGATGTAACATGATCACCTTTGATTACAAAATCCTCAGCAGAAGTGATGTTTTACGACATTGAATTAAACCATCTTAACAGAAACTTAGGCCTGCAGAATTGCAGCACCCCCTGAAATTATTTTTTAAACTTGTATTTTTCGTTTTGAATTTTAGTTGCTTACTTTTCCACTCTCAGATTTCAATGACATACTTTTTTTTTAAGGTATGAAATGAAGCCAAACAAAAAGAGACACAGGTCTGAGCTACAAAATAATCTGCCGCCCCCCCCCCCCAAAAGAAAGAATCTGTTCACTGAGCAGAAAATCCAGAGTGAAAAAGCCACTCCTTCTTCCTTTAGCTTGGACGGGCTATGGGTCAAAACATAGAGGGCTAAGTCAACACAGCTCTGGCAGCAGGGAGCCAACTGAATGAAAGAAAGATGCTCTTTTTAATATATTTTTCTTTTTTCCTCACTCTTACACAAGTTGTAATCTCATTGGCTGTTTATGAGTTTTAGTTTGTGTTGCAACAATAGATTCAAGCAAATAATACTATTCTAAAACTTTCACATTTTTAGAAATGATTTTTCAAAAAAATGTATTTAATATGTTTCAGTTAAAAATAGGGATGTGTATATGTGGAGCTCCAATTATTACTTTTTTTTTTTCGTCAGAGGAATCGTCACATCAATATTCACTTTAATTTTTGTTAGTAAAACTAATAGAAAATGTCATATGCAGGTTATTTACTTTGTTTGAAAAGCAGGAAATTTCACATCTGGATTTGGAATTTAAAAACTTGGCCTACTTGGAGATAAAGTAGCTTTTAAAATTGTATTCTCTTGCTAAACATTTCTTTGCAGCCCTCCTTGTTTCTGAGCTCACAAGTCGCCACTGCTTCTTAAACAAAATTAATAAAACAAAAGGAAGAAACTATTCCAAGTTAAAACCCGAGATGACACATTACAATTTTCTATGAAATTCAGCTTTTTTTTAAAGAATGAATGCACAAGTGATAATGTATCTTATACTTTGAAATATAAATTTTTAAAGGTGCTCTATGAAAAACAGAGACATTATCATTAATTTATTGATGGGGTTCTTGGATCTCGCTCTATTCTGGATGGTCTTTGAGTATTGGAAATTTTAGTGATACTTAAGTTTTAATTGCACTAATTTGATTTGTACACACAACAAAAAATACAAAAAAATATTAATGAAATAAAATTGTGTAAAATATACAACACAAACTGGCCTCTTACTGACCTTACTAGTTATAGTGATCAGGTTTACTGGTGGCAAAGCTGTAATGAAACTGTAGTTAAACATATTATAAATGAAAATAAAATTATGTGTATGGTGGTAAGGCGGTGCACCCCGAATGTGGTGAGCACTCCTTCATCTCCATGTGCCCATGAATAATTCATGGGTGTCTTGTCTGGTGGTCATAGTTTTTTTAAAATTTCTTATCATTTATATATTTAAGTTATGTACATCTGTTTTTATAAAAATTCACTCATTTCAATATATTATGAGATTCAACTGTCATCACCTATGCAGGGGACAGAAATGTACTTAGCGCACAAGATTTTTTATTTGTTAGTCTTTAAGTTTAGGTCTTTTTCTCTCCAGTCAGCCAAACAAGCAATTGTATTTTAATCAGTTCGTAGAGCATTTTATCTGTTCATGTTTTTAATCTTTCTCCCTAGTGGCCAGCTGAGCAGTTCTACAAAATATTTTATGCAATTAAAGACCATCCTGCTATGGACGATGCCTGTAAAAGCTTTTATTTGAACAAATAAACCCCTTTCCAGCAGAGCTGGCTGGACCACTGTAGGGATGAGAACAACCGGGGGTTCGGTTAAACAGGTTTTTTTCAGTTACTTTTTTTCCCAGTTATAACCACTTATTTTTTTTAAAAATCCAATAACTGGGTAAAAAAAAAAACAGAGCAGAAGATAGGTTCAATTAGACTAAAATTTAACAAGTTATGAAGCTTTGAATTTCATCATCTTAGGCCAATCACAAACAACATCTGCCTCGAGGCGTCTGTTGGTTGGCGGATTACTGAAAGAGTCTTTATGAACATATAAATATAACAATATTAATAAAAAAATTTGTCTACAAATGGCATTTGTTTCTTTTATATAAAAAAAACTGGTTATTTTGAACAGTTATAACTGCCAGGTTAAACTAGAGGTGAAAAAAACTTTAACCGAAAACCAGTTATCTTTGCAATAACCACCACCCCAACCCCAGGGACCTTCTGCATGCTAGTGTATTAGTTTTGCTTTCCTGTTGACCTATATCATGTCTTACTCCCTTTTGGATAGGTTACGTCGGTAATGGGTTTACCAAAAGCAGAGTGATAATGGTGTCAAGCTTTACACCCTTAAGGTAAGCAAGAGAAATAAAAGTGATAAATGATGTAGGGTTAATGTTTTAAGGTTATGATAGACTAGTTATTTAATTTTTAAAACAAAAACACTAAGTCACTAAAATTCATGAAAATTCAGCAATACTCACATGTTGATCTATATACTATATCTGAAGCAAATTAAGAATGTATTGTAATAATACATATCAAGGATCTTTGAACTTTTTCCACAAGCAGCTTTTTGCTTGAAAGTAAGGAAAGCATTGAGTAATGATAAAAAAAAAGTTTCATAAAATTTATTTGCTAACATTTTAAAAAGTGGTTTGTACCAAGTTGTAATTTTTATTTATTTTTGCTGGTTTCTAATTTTGGATTGCTGCTTTTTTTTTTTTTTTTTTTTTTTTGCTAATTATGAAACAATATTTTCACATCCCCACTTGGGGTCAGGATCCACAATTTAAGAAGCACTGCTATAGGATATCATATTTACACAGTAGGAATTACAGCTCAATCTCATTCATGTTAGAAAGGAGATGAAGAAAATACTCACATAAAAAAATCTGGTATCTGAAAATAATTCAGTGTTGCAAGGGATCATTTTTTTTTTTTTTCAAATTGTAAGTGTACCAAAATTTAAGGACTTGCTTAGATAACTCTTATTTTCTCACAACTGAGAATTAATTCTAATTAAGAATTTCTTTTAACATGTAATTTGGTACATTAATGCTAGAAATTAATTTACCCAAGAAAGCTTCTACGAACAAAGGGGATATTTTTAATACTAAGATAAAATAGAAATAATTCATTTAAAACATATAACAAATTTCACTTTCAGGAAGTATTACTGCATAAAAGTAAATCATTACCTTTTAAACCTTTGGCTTTAGGAAGTTTTAGATTAGTTTACACTAGCCTCAGATTGTCCAGCTGTGGCACATTCCACTTTATGGGGGAATTTGTGTATATCATTAAATCCTATAAAATACTTCATTAAAAATATGTAACTCAGGTGTGTGTTGTGTAAAAAATTGTGTGTGCTGTGCATTAAAAATTTAAATAATAGAGTTAAAGAAGAACCAATATCTCATAAAATCGTCTTGAAATACTTATTTCGAATTGAATTATCAGACAATTATGAAATATTTTTAAAAAGCATAAGATCATTTTGAAGTAACTGTTTGGAAAATTATAGCGGAAGAGAGAAAGAATATAAAGAGTAACAATAATAATAATATGGAAACAAACTTTAATGCTATCATAAAACTGAAGCCCAAATGAAAAATATGAAACACGTACAAACTTTTATTCTACTATAAAACAGAAGGCTGGGGATAACAGACATCAAACCAGAATGCATGTTTTCTTTAAATTTATGAGAGCAGAAAGCACAGCAAAAGTTAATTGCTCTCTTATTATGAAACCATGGTCTTTAGAAAACGAATTTGTATGGAAGAGTTTTCTGTTCTGTTAACTTACATTAAAACCCTTGATTTTATTTGCATGGCTTTAGGACTTCCGCTTTGAAGATTCCATTAACTTAGTATTACTCCAGAATTATTAATAGTCACAGCATTTTAGCGTAAATTGCGATTGACTTGAATTTGTGGTACGGGATTTGAAGCATCAAAGGCTATTATCCCCTATTTCCAATTAGATGTCGTACTAATCATTCAGCAGGTATTTCCACATCAAAGAATAAACCAGTCCTTGACAGTATTAAATCAATCCCAGCCGCGATTCAGAACACGACGAAAGGGAGAGTAAATAATGGAACGGAACCGCTTGTTGCCAAATGGATGCAGCTAATCAATGTCGAAGTACTTCAGAGTTTGAACAAAGATGAGAAGATGATTCTTGTTGATAAGAGCATGAGACAAAAGTACATCGTGATGTTTGCAAAAACTATATTTAGTTTTCTCCAGAGTATAACTCTAACAGACGCATATTTTTGGCACCTTAGAAGAATGTGAGAGATGTCATTTATTTCGTTGCATATTCTGCACAAAGGATCGGGGTGGAGGTTGAATCTAGAAAGAAGACCTGAGGTTGTAATAGTTTTGCTAATAATGCGAGCAATTAATCTATCCTGTACTCGGTTACCAGTCCATTTAGAAATGGTTAGAATGTCTGGGATGTTTCCAATCAATAATTGATATTTACTTTTATGGTAGTTTTCTTCAGTTATTTGTAATGATTGCTTTTTAAGGTGGGAAAAGATGTCTTCTGAGGCAATCCAATCTATATAAGGTGAAAAATCTGATACTTGCTTTGCGATAGAATCTGCCTTTTCGTTCCAAGAAACCCCAGAATGTCCAGGAACCCACAAAAGTGCAATTTTTTTATTAAGATTTTTCCGGATATGGATTTTTGCAGCCAGACGCTGTATGACTTTTGGGGAGTGGAAAAATAAGTTTTTCAGAGACGAAAGTGCCGAAAAACTGTCTGAGAGGATTAGAATATCTGTTTCCGGAATAACGAGTTCATCCAATGCTTGGCATATCGCTAAGACTTCAGCAGTAAAAACAGAATTTAGAGGGTGAATACGATAGCAAAATTGTTGTAACCAAGAAAAACCCGCAATGGAGGTGTGACAGTGAGATTTAGAACCGTCAGTGGCGATGATAAAATGATTTGGGAAAAATCTTTGGATGCATTCAGTGAAATCAGAAGAGATTAATGAAGAAGGGAGTTCTTTGTTTTGAAAATAAAAGTCTTTAAGGAAAATTTCACATATGCTTGGGTTGGAGTGTTGAAAAATTTGAAGAGAAATTATATGGTCTGGTATGCAACTGAGGTTGCGAAAAGTGATTCTGAGAGACTCTGCATCTTTTTCGACCAGTTGTGAGTAAATTCTACCAGGGGTATGGAATAATGCAGAAAAGGGTTGAGTCGCGATTTGTTTAATAAAAAATTGCATCGCTAACCGCTTAATTTTTCCAGACAGTATTTCCTGCCCCGCTAGCTTTAGCAAGATAACATTAGGCGTCCAAATTGGAACTCCAAGGGCTATTCTAAGGGCTGTAGTTTGTATGACATTGCAGGCTTTGAGGTGAGTGTCTGGAAATTTGTTAATGATTGGAGAACTATAGAAAAAAAGGCTAAGGATACTGTTATTAGTAATTGTGATTAAATGTTTGGTTCTAGGACCATTTCTTTTATAACCAAGCATCTTAAGATCATTAATTTTCTTAAGCGCTTTATTTCGTAAACTTCTGAGAATATGTCCGTTTTGATTATATTTTGAGAACTGGATTCCAAGGTATTTGATCGATTCACTCCATGGAAATGGAATACCAGCATAAGTTATTCGCGGGAAGGAGGTGACCTGTTTATTTGACAATTCAATTATTGCGCTTTTTTCCGGACAGATAGTTAATTTCCAATAACAGCACCATTTATAAATAAGTTCCATAGTATTCTGAATTTTAGTTTGGATATAGGTTAAAGAGTGGTGGGAGCAATAAACAAAAATATCATCAGCAAAAATTGAACATTCTACATTATTATCCAGAGTTTCGAAAAAGTCATTCATAAATATTACATAAAGAATGGATGAAAGCACGGATATTTGTGGAAAGCCTTTAAAACTGGTTTTTGTATTTGAAAGAAAGTTTCTTCATTTAATCTGGAAAGACCGTTCCTGTAAGAAGTGGTGCATCCATTTAGTGACTTTACCAGATATACCTAATTGCAGGCATTTGAGAATGAGATCATCAACATGTACAGAGTCGTAAGCACTTTTGATATCCAGGCTGACAGCAACAAAAAATTTCTTGTTTTTCCGGGCCTCAGAAATCGCTGAATAAATTTTATAGACTGCCATATGGTTGTCTCTAAAAGGGAGGAATCCATGTTGGTTTGGGTTCAGCTTTTTCTGACTAGTGAGGAAATGGGTTATACGATGCGCTAAAATACGCTCGAAGATTTTACAGAATACAGAAGTAAGGGCTATTGGTCTGTATGAAGTTAATTTAGTTTTATCTTTATTGGGTTTAGGAATTGAGATAATGATCGTGTGTTTCCAGGCTTTGGGAAGAACAGAAGAATCAAATTGTTGTTGCAACATACCCAGGATTTTTAAAAGGGAAGCATCATCAAGTTTTTTGAACCAGATTGATGGAATGTTATCTGCAGCTGGAGTGGTGTTTTTTGTCTTACTAATTGCTCTTTTGAGCTCCCAA